>MU382682.1:0-241681 GCA_022495115.1 Xylaria castorea
AATAAAACTTTGTTTTTATATAAAAAAAACAAGCATAACATTTAAAAATAATTAATTTTTATATAAACAATTTTTTATAACAATATATTATATAATATGCTAAAAATGTTTATATTATTTTAATATATTAACTAAAAGCTTTATATAATTTATTAATTATAGCATAAATTAAAAAGCTAACAAAAAAAAACATAAAAATATTAAATATATAACTATAGTAACAAATAAACAATTTATAATAAAGTTTATACTTTATACTATTAAACTTTTATTATATAAAGCTTTTTATATTTACGGATAGTTTTTTTATAAATAATAAAAACTTAAACTTATAACTTAAATTCGTTATTATACTAGCTACTAAAAATCGTACAAAAAAAAACTTTACAATTTATAGTAATATTATATATTAAAACTTAATTAAATATAAAAAAGTTATATATAATATATTTATAAATAAATTATATAAAATAGTTAACAAATTTAATTACGCAATTATAATTAATACTATTTTATAAAAAATTATTTATATAATTAAATTATTTATAATTTTTTTAATTATTTATACTAATTTAAAATTGTTATATAACTGTTTTATTAAGCTAAATATAACTTAAAAAAAGTAACTTATAATTAATATTATATTTTTTTAAAAAGCGTACAAAAATTGCAAAATTTCGGAAATATAATAAGTAAACAAAAAAAACAATTTAGCAAATGTTTATATAAAAAAAAACTTTAATTTAGCATTTAAAAAATTAGTTATTATAAACTAATTTATTATATAAATAAAAGCTTATATAAATTAAATAACGGACAATAAAAAAAATCGTACAAATAATACTGCTATATTATAAAAAAAAAATTTACAAGTATTAAATTAGCAATATTGTTTATATACAAATATATTTTACGTATAACTAATAGTTTTATCTATTATACAAATAAAATAAAAAGTTATATATAAATTACGCATAAACTATTATTTATTTATATAAGTTCTTTTTATATAAGCAAGTTTAGCTTGCTTTTTTACTTTTTAAAAATATAAATAAATATAAGCAATAACAAGTTTACCTTTACTCCCGCACAAGTACGTACGTATAAAAGCAAAAGCTATTAACAATAAGTTATTTATATAGTTTTATTAAAATAATATAAAAAATAATAGCTAACTAAAAATATAACTTTAAATAAGCTTATGCTTAAAATAAAATTTTTATTTAACGCAAATATTTATTATTTTTTTCGGATTATTTAAATAAGCTTTAAATAATTATAGCTTTAAAAAAAATAAACTTAATTAATTTATAATATTATATTGTTTATAAATTAATATTAAATCTAAAAAACTTTTTTTTAATAAATATTAAATATTATATTTATAACTGTTTAATTATTATTAAGCTTAAAATTTTATATTATTATATTGTTTACGTTAAAATAGCTAACAAAAGCTATTTTAATAAATAAAACATTAACTATTATTAATAGTTATAAAAATTATTATTAAACAATTTATATTAATTAATTTATAATTTTAAAATTATTAATATATTTTATAACTAACTAAAAAACTTTATAAAACTTTTTTTTAATAAGTTTATAATTTAACTAAATATATTATTAACTAGTTAGTTAACTATAAGCTAAAAACAAAGTTATTTATTAAATAACTAAAACAAGTTAATATTAGTTAAGCTTAAACAAAATAAAAGCTGCAATAATACTATAAAAAAAAACAAAATTAGTTTAACTATTTAGCGTTAAACATAAAATTAATTATTAATGCTTAAAGTTAAAAAAACAATAAGTAATAAAGCTAGCAAACATTAGTTATAATTTAATATTTAAAAGCAAAAAAGCTAATAAAAGTTAAAATAGCTAAATTAAATAGCTATTTAAATTAAATTACGTTTATAATATTATTAAAGTTTTTTAAAACAAAACGCTATAAAAAATAAAAGCTTTATTAAAAGTGCAATAATATTTAATAAATAATATATTTAAGTAATATATTTTTAAATTAATTAACTTTAATTATAAAGCAAATAAGTTTATTATAGTAAAATATATTATAAATCGTACTTTAAGTTAAACTAATTAAAAAGTTATATGTTTATATTAATTTTTTATACGTTTTTATTAATTCTTTTTTTATATATAATAATGTTAGCTAAACTTTTTGCTTAGTTTTTAAAGTATATTAATTTTTTTTTATTATATAATAATAATAAAAAGCTTATATATTACGTGTTAACTATTATATACTTTTAATAATAGCTATTAATAAGCTATTTTAATGTTATATAATTTAATTTTAAATATATTAGAATTAAAATTTAGCTTTATGTTAATTGTTTAAAATAATTAATTATTAGTTACTTAATATAAAAAAAAGGATTTTTAATATATAAAATAATCAGATAATAATTAAGCTATAAAATAATATATTTTAAGTTATATAAAACTAGTTTTATTTTTTAAAACTTTTTAAGTATATTTTGTTTAGTTATTAATATAATAAACGCGTTAAAAAACGTAGTTAAAATTTTTTTTTTAATATATAAAATATATGCTTATATTAAATGTTTAATTTTTTTATTGTACGTATGTTTTAAAAAGCTAAAACAATTAATATTAAATAATTAAAGCTTATAAAACAAATATAGCAATATATAAAAAATACTAATGTTGTTAATTTTAATATATAATTTAAAGTTAGTTAAATAGTAGCTTTTATAGCTGTTAAAAATAAAAAAGCAATATATATTTTTTATATAATTTTTTACATGTTTATTAAAATGTTTAATTTAATTTAACTTACGTTTATTTGTTATTTATTTATTTTTTATTGTTTTAACTTTATAATTATTAAATAATAAAATATTTTTATATTAAAATAATAAATAGTTTTATTTTATTAAAATAATATATAACAAAATAATATAACTATATAATAAAACAGCTTTAATAGTTATAAACTATTTATAATTGTTTTATTTTATTAATTTTAAGTTTTTTATATAATTAAAAATAATTATAACTAATTTTGCTATAATTTTGTTTATTAATATTATTTATAATTATTATAACTTATATAAAAATAGGAAATTAATAAAAACATATAAAGAATTAATATAAACGTATAATTTTACGGACGTATAACTTTTTATAGTTTTTTATTAGCTTAAAAACTAATTGTTAATATATATTAGTTTTTTTTTTAACTGTTTATATATTTAATGTTTTTTTTGTTATATTTTACTTTAGCTATTTTTAACGCTATTTAATTTAATATATTAACTTTATATATTTTATTTTGTACGTTTTATTTAAACTGTTAATAATATTATTAATAATTTTAATAATTAATATATTTTAATACTTTAAGTTTATAATATTAAGCATTTTAAAATAATGTTTTTTAAACTTTTTTAATTTTAACAATTTTATAAACGTGCTTTTATATTAAACAACTTGTTATATTGCTAAAAAAAATAACGGATGTTTTAGTTTTTTTTTTTTTTGTTTTTTTTTTTTAGCTAATAAACTATTTTTTGTTATTATAACTGCTATACTTTGTTAATTTTATTTATTTAGTAATAATTAAAATAGTATTTTTATAATTTATAGCTTTAGCAACAATAACGTTTTTAATAATATATTTGTTTTTTATTTTTATTTTTTTAGCATTATTTTATATTTTTATAAACGCGAAAAACTTAATAAGCTAGCATAAAAGCTACGTATTAACTATAATATTTTTTTTGTTAATAAATCTTTAACGTTTTTATAATTTTAATATATTTATATATTTATATTTAGCCCGGAAGCTTGTTTTAATTTTTATTTTAAAAAATTTTAATCGGTTTAACTTTTTTATAGCTTAATTTTGTTTACTATTATTAAAAAAAAATTCGAATTAGTTTTACAGT
This sequence comes from Xylaria castorea, assembly GCA_022495115.1. Lineage (NCBI taxonomy): Eukaryota > Fungi > Ascomycota > Sordariomycetes > Xylariales > Xylariaceae > Xylaria > Xylaria castorea. Next base: position 3,939 of record MU382682.1, read on the forward strand.
TAGTTTATTAAATAATTAAAAAAAATAAGCAGCTTTTTATTAATTTTATACGTATATATAAACGTATATATAAATAATAAAAATAATAAAGCTAGTTGCTATTAAATTTAAATAGCTATAACTTTTTTTTTTTAGCGTATTTATTTTTATAAAGTTTATTATTAATATTATTTATTTTATAGTTAATAAAAAACATTTTTTTATTATTAACTTTATTTTTAATGCTTTTATTTTAATAAATATTAAGTTTACTAGCTAAAGCAAACATTTTGTTAGCTAACTATTGTTTTTTATTTTTAGTTTTAAAAACTATTTTTAACTTATTTATTTTAAACAAGTTATTTTTTATAGCTAACGTACTTTTTAATTACGTTAATATATTTAGCAAAAACAATAGTTTTAATATTATTAAATATTATTTATATTTATATAAAAAATAATAAATTTAATTTTTAATTAAATATAATAGATTTAAAAAACTAATATTAAATAAAAACTAAAAACTTTAATAATAAAAGTTTTAAAAAACTAGTTATAAATAATTATTAATTGTTAAAACTAAAAATAAAAAACAGTAATTATTATAGCTATATAAAAATTTAAAATATTATTAGCATAGTTATAACTAAAGTTTAAATTTATTTGTTTATTTATTTTATTAAAAGCTTATTAAACTAGTAAAAAAAACTATTATAACAATTAATTATTATATTAATATTTAAGCTTAAAACGTTTAAAATATAGTTAAAAAATAATATAAAAAATTTATTTTTATTTAACAAAATATTTATAATATTTAAAGCTTTATTTAATAAGTTAAGCTAAATAGCTATAATTTAACTGCAATTTTTATTAAGCTTTTTAATAAAAAAAAAGTTTTTTATTTAATTAAATAAGCTAATAATAAACTATATTATTTAATTAAATTAGTTCAAACTTTTTTGTACTACTTATAAATATAAAAGCGATTTTTAAAAATTATTAGTTTTAATAATATATATAATATTAATTGCTTTAAACTTTTATTGTTTTAAACAATAAATTAAATTTGTTTAAAAACAGTTTTTAATGCTGCTTTTAGCTTAATTAATAATAAAAAATAAAAAAGCTTTTAGTTTTTAGCTAAAAATATTTATTAGTTTATAATATAATATATTATATAAAAGTTTAATATTGTTATAACTAATTATAATAAAACAATAAAAGCTATATTAAATAATTAGTTTTTTTTTATATAATAATAGTTTTATATATATTATATTAACTTAAACGTTTTATTTAATATTAAACAAAAATAAGTTTTTAATTGCGTTAATAATAGCAGCTTTAATAATAACAAAAATAAAAATGCTATTTTTACTAGTTAATTATTAGTAAAATTAAGCTTTTTTAATAAACAGCTAGTAAATATTGCTATTATTAATAATAAAAAAATCTTTTTTATTTATTAAAACGTTTTAATAATATAAAAAAAAAAATATTTATAAAAATAAAAGCTGCGCATAAAAAAGCATAAATTAAATTTTATTAAAAGTTTAATAATTAACGCTTTATATTATAATATATATATAAAATTTATATACTTTTAAAGTTATAATAAACTTATTGTTATATTTATAAATATTATAAGTTTAATATATAAGTTATATTTAAAATAAAAATAAACAATAATAATATTAAAAGCTATTTTTTAAATAGTATAAATTATTTATATAGTTTTATTAAAATAATATAAAAAATAATAGCTAACTAAAAATATAACTTTAAACAAGCTTATGTTTAAAATAAAGCTTTTATTTAACGCAAATATTTATTATTTTTTTCGGATTATTTAAACAAGCTTTAAATAGTTATAGCTTTAAAAAAAATAAACTTAATTAATTTATAATATTATATTATTTGCAAATTAATATTAAATATAAAAAACTTTTTTTTAACAAATATTAAACATTATATTAATAACTATTTAGTTATTATTAAGCTTAAAATTTTATACTATTATAATATTTATGCTAAAATAGTTAACAAAAGCTTTTTTAATAAATAAAATATTAACTTTTGCTAATAGTTATAAAAATTATTATTAAACAACTTATATTAATTAACTTATAATTTTAAAATTGTTAATATATTTTATAGCTAACTAAAAAACTTTATAAAAGTTTTTTTTAATAAGCTTATAATTTAATTAAATATATTATTAGCTAGTTAGCTAACTATAAGCTAAAAATAAAATTGTTTATTAAATAGCTAAAACAAGTTAATATTAGCTAAACTTAAGCAAAATAAAAGCTATAATAATAGTATAAAAAAAAGCAAAAATAGTTTAACTATTTAGCGTTAAACATAAAATTAATTATTAATACTTAAAGCTAAAAAAACAATAAATAATAAAGCTAGCGAACATTAGTTACAGCTTAATATTTAAAAGTAAAAAAGCTAATAAAAGTTAAAATAGCTAAACTAAATAGCTATTTAAATTAAATTATATTTATAGCATTATTAAAGTTTTTTAAAATAGAACGCTATAAAAAGTAAAAGCTTTATTAAAAGTGCAATAATATTTAATAAATAATATATCTAAGTAATATATCCTTAAATTAATTAGCTTTAGTTATAAAGCAAGTAAGTTTATTGCAGCCGAATATATTGCAGGGCGTACTTTAAGTTAAACTAATTAAAAAGTTATACGTTTGTAAAATTATACGTTTATATTAATTCTTTATACGTTTTTATTAATTCTTTAAAAATAAACTAAACGTAATATATAATTAAATTTTTGTTAAAAACGCGTTTATAATTAATTTATTAGTTAAAATATATTATAAGCTTAAAAGTTTATTATATAAAGTTTAATATTTAATTTTCTTTAACAAATAGTTTACTATATATTATTAGCAGTTAATTAGCTATATTTTTAATACTATTATATTAAAAAAAAACAATTATGCAATTAAATTAGTTATATATTATATAATAAATTCTTTTTTAAACAAAAAAAGCTTTTAATAATTAAAAGTTATTTTATATTATATTTTATAACTAAGTTGTTAATTTTATAAAGTTATATAAAAAACATTAAAAATTTTAGTTATACGTTAAACAATTAATTTAAAGTTTTGCTTAATTGCTTTAAACGTAAAAATAATATTAGATTTTTTTTAAACGTTTATTATATTAAATAATTAAAAACTAAAAAATTAAAAGTTAATTATATAAAAAATTGTTTAAAATATTAAAATAGCTAGTTCGCTTATATAGCTAATTTGTTTATAAAATATATTATAGTTAAAAGTTAATATAGTTAACAAAATAATTAACATTTTTTTTAAACATTTTAATACTAATTTTCTTTAATGCTTTTTTTTAGCAATAAAGTTATTAATAATAGTTTTTTTATTATTAATATAATTAATGTTTTTTTTAAAAATTTGCTAAAAATCGTAAAGTTTTAACGTTTTTTTTTAAATAAAATAAGCTTTTAATAATATTTATAAATATAATATGTTTTTTTATAATTAAAATAAATAAATAAAATATAGTTTTTTTTAAACTTATAATTATAATAATATGTTTTATAATAAATGTTAAAAAATAAAAACGATTTTTTATTATAAATATAAAGCGCTACTTTTTTATTAAAAAAAAACTTAAATTATATAAAATTTTTAATTTTTAATAACTAAAAATATAAGTTTATTTCTTTTTAAGCTTTAATATTATTAATAAAAATGTTAAATTGTTTAACTTTAATAATAAAAAACAATTTTAAGTATAAGTTGCTAATAAAGCTAGCTATTATTATTAAATAAAAATTAATAATAACTATATTAGCTTAGCTGTTTTATATGTTAAAACTTATATAAACTTAAATTAGCTTAAACATTTATTTATTTAAATAAAAAGCGCACAAAAAAATGTTAATATTGTTAACTTAAACGTTATATAAAAATATAATAGCAATTAATGTTTATTAAACTAAGTTATTTTTAGTTAACAGTTTATTTTTGTTTAAAAGTTTTTTTATATAAATTAAATTTAAAAGCTAAATTTTTTTTATAACTATTATTATGTTTAATTATTAATATAACTTATATTTATTATATGTTTATAATTGTTATTAATTTTTTAAAAAAAAATTTAAGCTTTATATATTAGTTATAATTATTTTTTTAAAAAAACTTTTTGTTTTATAAAATTATAAGAATTAATAAAAACATATAACTTTATAAACATATAACTTTTTACGGTTTTTTATTAGCTTAAAAATTAATTGTTAATATATACTGTTTTTTTTTTAACTTTTTATATACTTAATGTTTATTTAGTTTTATTTTACTTTAGTTATTTTTAACGCTATTTAATTTAATACATTAATCTTATATATTTTACTTTATATGTTTTATTTAATTTTAAGTTAATCCGTAAAGCAACTTAAAGCTATACAGCTATTTTACTTGTTTATATTATAAAAAAAAACCGTTTTATAGCTAAAGCTAAAGCTAAATAAAACCTTTATATGTTAAAAATTGCTTGTTAATTCTTTTTATACGTAAAAACTTTGTTTTGCGCTAAAAAAATAATTCGTTTATATTAAGCATATAATGTATTATAGTTTTAGCTTTTAACTAGCTAGTTTTTTTTATATTACTTAAATAAATATATTATTACGTTATAAATTGTTTTTTTGTTAATTTAATTAAACTATTAAAGTTATTAAGCTTAGTAACGCTAAATACTTTTGTTAGTTTTATATTAAAAAAAGTAAAACAATAGTTTTTTTAGTTTAACTTTTTAAAAATTAAAAACATATTAATTTATACTTATAATAAATATAAGCAAATGTTTTATAAAAAGTTTATGTTTAATGTTACTTTTATTATAAAAAAAATATAATAAAAAAGTTATAAAAGCTAAATGTAGCAAAAACTAATAGCTTAAGCTTAATTTTTAAACTATGTTTTTTATAGTATAAGCTAGATTTAAACTAACAACCTTTTACGTACGAACGAAAAATAGGTCCGTTCGCAAAAAAAGCAGCTAAACGTTTAACTATTGCGCTATTACACTATATATTTTATTTAAACTATTAATAATATTGTTAATAATTTTAATAATTAATATATTTTACTACTTTAACTTTATAATATTAAACATTTTTAAACAATATTTTTTAAACTTTTTTAATTTTAACAATTTTGTAAACGCGCTTTTATATTAAACAACTTATTATATTGTAAAAAAAAAATAACGCACTTTTAAAAAAAAAAATTTTGCTAACATTTTTTATTTAACAAACTACTTTTTGTTTTTATAGCAGTTATAACTAATTAATTTTATTTATTTAATAATAGTTATAATAGTATTATTGTAAATTATAGCTTTAATAACAATAACGCTTTTAATAATATATTTATTTTATATTTTTATTTTTTTAATACTATTTTATATTTTTATAAACATAAAAAACTTAATAAGCTAGCATAAAAGCTACGTATTAACTACAATATTCTTTTTGTTAATAAGTTTTTAACGTTTTTATAATTTTAACGTGTTTATATATTTATATTTAGCTCGAAAGCCCGTTTTAATTTTTATTTTCAAAGATTTTAGTTAACTTAACTTTTTTATAGCTTAACTTTGTTTATTGCTATTAAAAAAAAATTTAAATCGTTTTTATAATTAGTTTGTTAAATTATTAAAAAAAACAAGCAGCTTTTTATAAACTTAATATATATATATAAATATATATTATTATTAAATTAATCCGTAAAGCTATTATTAACGCAGCTATTTTACTTGTTTATATTGCAAGCAAAAATTATGCTTAATAATGCTTTAGTTTTAGTTTTTATTAAAATTAAAGCGTTTAAGTTAAATAAAACGTTTGCGCTTTATAATATATAGTTTTTAATAAAAACTTTTTTTATATATTAGGTTTTTTTATTTAGTTAATTAAAAAAAAAAGAAGTAAAAAAGGATTAAAAAAAAAAAAAATCTTTTTTGCGGATTTTTAAAACTTTTTTAGCTTTTATTACTTTGGTTTATAAGCAGCATAAACTTTTTTTGTTTATTAGTTTATATTTTAATTAATGTTTTACTATTGTTTTATTTTTTATAGCAATAATATTAAAGCATTTTTTTAGCGTTTTTAATACTTTTAGCAAAATTATATATAGCTAGTTTTTTAGTTTTAATAAATTAATATATAATTGTTTTAAATTTAGCTAAGTTATTAATAATTTTTGTTAAATTTTAGCGGCTTTTTAAAACTATTAAAAAAAAAGCTACTTTTAGCTTTTTTTACTTATTAATTAATAGTTTATAGTTTAAAATAATATAAGCTACTGTTTTTTTGTTAACTATATATTTATATAGCAAAATAAAATATTTAAATATTTGCTTTTAATAAAAAAAAGCTTTTAAGCTAATTTTTTTTGTTTATATTTAAAAAATAACTATTGTTTTATATTTAAAAAAGCTTTTATATTTTTTAACTATATTATTTTTAAAAAATAGTTTTTTTGCTATAAAATAGCTATTTTTATTAAAGCGTATTAATAGCTACTGTTTTTGTTATTTTTTTAAAAGCGTTTTTTTTAACGTTTAGCTATTAGTTTATTTGTTTTATTTGTTTTAAGCTATTTAAAAAGTTTTAAAGCATTTTTTAAGTTTTTTTTAGTTTTAGTTTTTTTATTGTTTTATTTATGCTTTATAAATTATAAATATAAGTTAACTATAAGTTAACTATATAACTTTTGCGCAAAAAAATATAAAAAGTTTGTTTTTAAAAATAGTTGTTTTATTATAAAAATATAAGTTTAAAAGTAATACTACTAGTTTAATTTTAATATATTAAACTATTATTATTTTATATATATTTATAATTTTATAAAAATATGTTTATTATATAGCTTTAAGTTTTTAAACAATATTTTATAAACGTTTTTTTTTTAAAAGCTTATACTATATTATAGTTTTATAAGCTAATATATTATATATTATAGCAATATATAGCTATTTTATTTTTGTTATATTAGTTTTTTATGCTAAATTATTTAATTTTATTATTATATATTATTAAATTAAATTTTTTTTATAAAGTTTTTTTAAATATAAATATTATTTAAAGTTGTTTTTAAAGTAAACTTTTAAAAATTTTACGCTTTTTTTAAATTTAATTATAGCTTTTAATAAAGTAATTAATATAATAATTGTTTAATAAATTAATAAAAAATATATTAGTTTGCTTTTTTTTATTTTAAACTTTATTTTATAACGTAATATTTAAAATTTATATATATTTTATGCTTTAATTAAAACTTTATAATTATTTTTAGTTTTTAAACTTATAGTTATTATATTAATATTATTTATAAATTTAACTACTACAATATTTTTATAAACTATAATTTTTTATATAAAGTTAATATATATAATAAAAAAAATAATAGTAATAAAAAAAAACTTTATAATATTTTTAAGTTTAATTATATTAAATTAATAAATTTGCTGTTAAATTTAAATTTTATTATTTATTTTATTAAAAAGTTTTATATTTATATTATTATTTATAAAAAAAAGCTTTTAGTTTTTAATATATAAATTAACTTTATATAGTTAATTATATTAAAAACGTTAATAATATTAAATAATAAAAACAAAATTATGCTTTATTGCTTAAATATTTTTTATATACTATTAATAACTATTTTAATTACTATATTAATAAATTAACATTTATTTTTATTTTATTTTTTTTTAAAAGAAAGTTTTTAAGCTTAGCAGTTTTTATAAGTTTATTATTTATTTTTTTTGAAAATTTTATTTATTATATTAATAAACAAAATAAACTTTTCTTTTTTAGCTGTTATATAAACTAATAATATTTTATTTAGTTTTAAAATTATTATAACTTTTATTTTTTTAAACTGTTTTAAATAATATTTAAAATAAAAGCTATTATAATAAAAAGCTATTAATATATAAACTAATAGTTTATTATATATTTAAAAAAACTTGTTTAAAAATAAATTGTTTTTAAAAGCTTTTTATAATTAAAGTTTATATATTAAATTAATTATATATTTTTTATAACAATTTATAAAACTTTAAACTTTTAATATTTATTATAATGTTTTAACTAATTAAAAATGTTTTTAAAGTTTGTTAATAAAATAAAATAAAATTTTGCTGCAAGTTTTTTTGCTTTTTTAAAATATATAATTATAACTATAAACTTTTTTAAATTATATTTTAATAATAAAATAAATATTATTTTTTAAAAAAGTTTATTTAATAATTTTGTTTATTTTATTAATAACTAAAATGTTTTAAAGTTTTTTAAAGCTTTTGTTACTATTTTTTATTATAAATTTTTTTAAGCATATATTATTAAACATTTAAGTTTATTATAAGCTTTAGTTAAATTTTTTTTAATTTTTTTTAATTTGTTTTTTTTAATATTTATAATATATATGTTTAACTATAGCTTTTAAAGTTATAACGTTTAAACTTATTTATAAAACTTTTTTTAATATTTATTTTAAAGTTTTTAAAAAAATAAATAAATTTATAATTTTTATAAGTTGTTTTATTAGTTTTTCGATTATAATATTTAGTTTTTTTTTATTTTTTATTATAATTGTTTTTTTAAATTTTTTGTTAGCTTTTACTATTATTATAATTTTGTTTATTTATAGCTAGTTTTATTTTTTTGCTTTTTTTAAATAGCTTTTTAAATATATATTTAGTTTTATAGTTATTTTAAAAGCTTTATAGTTTAAACTTTTTTAGCTTAACTTTTTTTAATATATTGTTAATAAATTTTTTAATATTTATGCTAAATTAATTGTTAAACTTTTTTATTTTTTTATTATTTTTTTTTATTTTTTTTAAAAATATTAATAAAATTAAACTTTATTTTATTATAAACTTTTATAGTTTTTTACTATTTAATAAAAGCTAGTTTATTAAATTTTATAAAAAATAATAAAAGTTAAAGTTTTTTATAAGCAAATATTATTTTAAAAAAAGTTTTTTAAAAACGTTTTATAACAAGCTTTTTTATATGTTTTTTATTAAATTTAACAAATATATTAACTAAATTATTACTATAATATTTTTGTTTTTAATTTTAATAAAAGCTTAGTTTTTTTTTACTTTTTAATTAACGTTTTAAAAACAATTTTTTTATTAATATAAAATATAGCTTTTTTACTTTTTTATAAAATATAATAGTTGTTGCTTAAACAATATAAAGCTTTTTTTTTTTATAATTTTTACTTTTTAAATTATAATAAAGTTTAAGTTCGTTTTTTATAATATACGCGTTATATTTAAATATAATTTTTTTTATATTTTAAAATATAACGTTTATTATAATTATAAAAGCAATAATGTTTACTTTAATATTTTATAACGTTTTATAAAAAAGCTAGTGTTATTTATAATATTAGTATTATATTAATATATTTTATTATAATAACGTTTTTACGATTATTTTAAAATTTATAAAAATATAAAATATATATAGCTTTTAATTTTTTATTTATTTAAACGTTTAATAAATATATTTTATTTTAAGCTTTATATTATTTTTTATAATTAGCGCGCTAAAAAGCTATTTTTATAGCTTTTATAAAGCAAATTTCTTTTTTTAAATATTTAAAGTTTTTATAACATTTATAACATGTTTATTTAAAATAATACATAACTATATAGTTATATTTAAAACAATTAAAATATTATTATATTTTTATATTAAATATAAACAGTTTATAATTAAAAAATTATACTTTTTAAAAAAGCTTTTTTTGTTAAATTTTTAAACAGCTATAACTATGCTAATATATAATACTATAAAAATATATTAAACTTTAAAGTGTTTTTAAAAATATTTATTTATATTTATTTAATTTTAAGCAAACGTTTTTAAATATTACTTTTAATATATTATTGTTATAAATTTTTTATAGCTATATTATTAAAAGAATTTTTGCTATTATTGCGATTTTACGTTATTTTAGTTTAACTTTTGCTTTAAAAGCTTTAGTTATTTAATTGTTTTAATTAAAGCTTTTAAAAAGTTTTTTTTAAAACGTAATAACTACGTTTTTGCTAAAAAGCTTTTTAGCTATAACTATGTTAACTTTATTAAAAACTATATTAACTACTATTATAATTATAATTAGTTTTTGTTTTTTAAATATTTTTAGTTATATTTTTATTTTAATAATAATTTTTTTGTTTTTTTTTTACTAAAATAGCTTTTTTGTTTAATAAAAGCTAAGCTTTTATAAAAATTATTTTTTATATTTACGTTTATATTTAAAATTTTATATTAAGTTATTAAAATATTTTAGTTATTATTTTATTAAAGTTATATTATATAATTAATTTTTTAACACTTATAAATTTAATAGTTATATTTATTAAGCTTTAAAATTTAGTTATTATTTAAGTTTTTTTTATATTATAATAAAAAAAAAAGTTTTTTTGCTACTTTATTTTTTTTAATTAGCTAAAATATAAGTTTTATTAGTTTATTAAACATTTTTTTATAACTATAAGCTTTATGTTTTTTTTAAAGAATTTTTTAATGTTATAATAATAGTAAGTTTTTTATAACATTTTAATATAAAATTTTTAAACAGTTTGTTTGTTATTAATATATTAACTACTTTTTTACGTTTTAACTCCGCTATTAATACAACTATTTTACTTTAGTAAAATATTTAATAGCTTTTTAATACACGTAATTATTATTGAATAGCTTATATGCTTGCAAAATTATTTTAAAAACTTAAAAAATAGCTAAAAAGTTGTTTTTAATTAATATTATATATATTATTAAAGCTAATAATATTTAAAAAAATTACTTTTATATTTATAAGCAGTAAAAAAAAGTTTAAACTAATTTAATTTAGCAATATAGTTTATTATTAGCTTATTTAATTAAATAATAAAGTTTTTTTAATTAAAAAGTTTAATAAAAGCTATAGTTAAATTATAAATATTTAGTTTAATTAGTTTAATAATGTTTTAAACATTATAAATATTACGTTAAATAAAAACAAACCTTTTATACTGTTTTTTAACTATATTTTAAACGTTTTAAGCTTAAATATTAATATTATAACTAATTAATATAATAATATTCTTTATTAGTTTAATAAGCTTTTAATAAAATAAATAAGTAAATAAATTTAAATTTAAGCTATAATTATGCTAATAATGCTTTAAGTTTTTCTATAATTATATTAATTACTAACTTTTAGTTATAGCTTTAATAATTAATAACTAATTATAGCTAGTTTTTTAAAACTTTTATTATTAGATTTTTTTGTTTTTAGTTAATTTTACTTTTTTATATTTATTATATTTAATAATAAACTAAATTTATTGTTTTTTTTTATAAATATATATAAGTTTTTATAATATTAAAGCTATTGTTTTTATTAAATATATTAATATAATTAAAAAATGCGTTAGCTATAAAAAATAAATCGCTTAAAATAAATAAGTTAAAAATAAGTTTTAAAACTAAAAATAAAAATTAGTAGCTAGTTAACAATATATTTATTTTAACTAGTAAAACAAATGCTTATTAAAATAAAAACATTAAAAATAAAATTAATAATAAAAAAGCATTTTTTATTAATTATAAAACAAATAATTTTAACAGTAAACTTTATAAAAATAAATATACTAAAAAAAAGTTATAACTATTTAAATTTAATAGCAACTATTTTTATTGTTTTTGTTATTTATATATATATTTATATATATATATTAAGTTTATAAAAAACTGCTTGCTTTTTTTTATAACTTAATAAACTAACTATAAAAACAATTTAAATGTTTTTTTAGTAGCAGTAAGCAAAGTTAAGCCGCAAAAAAGTTAAATTAACTAAAATTTTTGCAAGTAAAAATTAAAACAAGCTTTTAAACTAAATATAAATATATAAATACGTTAAAATTATAAAAGCGTTAAAAATTTATTAATAAAAAAAACATTATAGTTAATATATAGCTTTTATACTAGCTTATTAAATTTTTTACGTTTATAAAAATATAAAACAAATATATTATTAAATGCGTTATTATTATTAAAGCTATAATTTATAATAATATTATTATAACTATTATTAAATAAATAAAATTAACTAGTTATTGCTGCTATAAAAGCAAAAAATAGTTTATTAAATAAAAAAAGTAAGCAAAAAAAAAAAAAAAATTGCATTATTTTTTTTAGCAATATAACAAATTGTTTAATATAAAAACGCGTTTATAAAATTGCTAAAATTAAAAAAGTTTAAAAAATATTGTTTAAAAATGCTAAATATTATAAAGTAAAAATAATAAAATATATTAATTATTAAAATTATTAACAATATTATTAATAGTTTAAATAAAACGTATAAAATAAAATATATAAAATTAGTATATTAAGTTAAATAGCGTTAAAAATAGCTAAAATAAAATTAAATTAAACAAACATTAAATATATAAAAAGTTAAAAAAAAACGGTATATATTAACAATTAATTTTTAAGCTAATTAAAAACCGTAAAAAGTTATATGTTTATAAAATTATATGTTTATATTAATTCTTTATATGTTTTTATTAATTTTTTTTAATAATATTATTATATTTAGTCCTTATATTATATATTATATTATTAACCTTATTAGTTTATAAAATAAAAAAGCTTTATAAAAATAATTTATAATAAACTTAATAGCTTTTTTTATATATAAAGTAAAATGTACTTTAAAAGTAAACAATATAATATTATTAATTATTTTAAACGTTTAAAAAGCTTTTAATATATTATTTAAAAAAAAGCTTTTATTAAATATATAAACATAAAGTTAGCTAATTAAACTGTTTAAATTAATAAAAAGCTTTTTTTTAAACTATAAAATAAAAGTTAAACTTAAAACTAAATAATAAACTATAGCTTAATAAGCTATAAAGCTTTATAAAGCTTATTATTATTTTTAATATTATATATATTATGCTTTATAAAACTATTAAACAAAAACAAAAAGCATTGTTTTAAATATATAAATAATGTTAAACTTTATTAAGTTAGCAAAATTTAAAATTTAAACATAAAACTATTAATAAACAATATTTAAAAAGATTTTAATTAAAACAAAAAAAAACAAGGTTTTTTTTGCTTTTAAAAAATAAAACTAATATATATTATTTAAAAAACCCCTTTTTTAATTAATAACAAAATTATTATTTACTTTATAAAAAACAACGTTTAAATAAAACATTTATAGTTATATAGCTTAATATATAGTTTAATTAAAAACTTAAGTTTAAAAAATACGTTTAAAAAAATTTAAAAAAATTAATAATGTTAATATAATATATTTAAAGCTTAATTAACATAAAGTATAACTTATTAGCTTAAAAACTATAAAAAGCTATAATTATATTTATAATTTCTTTTAGCTTTATATAAAAATAATGTATAATATAATAGTTAAAAATAGCTAGTTTAAAATAAGTTATAGTTAAAAAAGCTATAGTTAACATAAAAACAAAACTTTACGTTAATAAAATATAAAAAGCATTTATTTTAGCTATAAAAACAATAGTTTTTATATAAAAAACAACTTTTATAACAGCTATTTTTAAAAACATTAGCTTATTAATTATATAAGCTACATTAAATATTATATTATAACGTTTTATTTATAAATTATAAACAGTAAATAAAATATATTTTTAATAAGTTAAATAAAACTAACACGAATAGTTTAAAAATAAAAAGCTAAAGATTTAAAAAATTTAAAAACAAAAGTATAAACAACTATTTTACTTTTGCTTATAATATAAAAACTAAAACTTATAATATTATAGTATATATTAAGCTTATAATATAATTTTATAAAAAGTAAAAGAAAAAAAAAGCAGTTAAAGCTTTTTAAAAATAGCTAAAAGATTTATTAAACATAAACATAATAATATACATAAATAAGTTATAAAAAGTAAATAATATAAGCTATAATTTTACGTTTTATTAAGAAAACAAATGTTTTATTATAAAAGTATAAAAATAAAAATACTTTTTATTAAACTTTAATAATAAAACTATTAAAGCATAAAAAATATTAAAGCTTATAATTAAGCAACGTTTAAACTTATTAACTTAATAAATTTAAGTTTATTTAAACAATATAAAAATAATTTAATGCTTATAAACAAATATTTTGATATTAATATAATAAGTTTATTTAAACTTTTAAAAAGTTAAAAAATAATATAATATTTAAGTTAAATAATATTTAACATATTATAAAGTTAATAAAAAAAAACAAAAAAAACAAAAAAGCAAAAGTTAAATTATAACAATAAAAAATAAACGTTAATTATATTAAAACAATATATAGCGTATAAATTATAATTATAAAAATAAAAGTTAATAAAAGCGATTTAAACAACATAATAGTTAAAAACAAATAATATGCTTTAAAACTAATATAATTTAATAAAATTATTAAAGTTTAATGTATTTATTTAAAAAGGTTTATTAACATTTTAAAGTTTATAATAAACAAAAAAACTTTATTTAATATTATAAAAAGTATAAACATAAAACGTTAAACTTAAATATTTTTATAGTTAAACTAAAACATTTAAATATTTAATTTTTTATTAAAAAGTTTTTTTATATAAATAGTTTAACATAAAAAATTAGTTTAAATAAACTTAAATAAAAAATTTATTTATAAGTTATAATAGCTAGTTTTAAACGTTTTATAGCTTTTATTAAAATTATTAAATTTTATAACAAAGTTTATATACGTTAAACATAATATAAAAACGTTTTTTATTTAATTAATTTAAATGTTAACTAATAGTTATATATTTAAAAAAAAATTAGTTTATTTAATTTTATAAAAAGTTATATAAAATTTATTAATATAAAAATTTTTTTAAAAAGCATTATATAAAACTTATATTATAAAAAACTTACATTTTTTATTTTAATTTATTTTATAAACATTATAATATTAAAACTATTTTTAAGTTAACTTTAATAAAAATTATAGCTTTTTTTTTTATAAATAACTATTAATTAACTATATATTAAATATTTATACTTTTATAAATAAATATAAAATATTGCTTTTATTTTAAAAAAAATGTTATAGCAAAAACGCTTTTAAAAAGCATACATTTATAAGTATAATTTGTTAAACAAGTTATTTATTAATATAATTATCTTTTAAACTTAGCATGCTTTTAATATTTTATAAAAACCTTTAAAACTAACTATAATATAATATTTTTTAATAATAAATAAAACAATAACAATAATAACATATTTATAACTTTAAAGTTATTATTTACTAATAATATATAACTTGTTTTTACTAATATAAGTATAATATAGTTTTTTAGCAACTTTAATCTATTACACTTTTATATATTTAACTAGGTGTTTGTCTCGTTATTAATAAAGATATGCCTATAACAATGTTTAATACTATGGTGCTACTATCTCTGAACACGATAGTGGGCATGTTGTAAAAATGCACTTCTGTCCATGACCATTTGCAATCTTATTTCCAGTTCTAAACTGCTCGAGGCTTCTGACGTGCACTACGCGCTGTCCCGACTTGAGTACATACGGTCGTATCACAGTACCAGTTGGATATCTGAATGGAGACGTGCTATTGGTAGTAGTGATACATTCCTTTGTGTGCGCACAATGTGTTTAACATTCGTTCTTCTGCCAAGGACATGGCTTGGAGCACAGCATGGACCCTGGTGAAGTATGAGGTATATGAGCGTACTATTCAACTACTCGACTACTATAGAGGAGGTAGGAAGGCCTGCTTATATACACGAGATGCCTTGTGACCCTTGTATAGTATATATAGTGACTCCTTGACCTAACATACATTTAACAGATCCAACTAGCGGAACATAGTTAAATGTCGGTAGTGTGTATTTGCATATAGATATAGTAAAGAACCTAACGAGGTCGCAATATCTGCTCGACATCATCACAGAGTCCTCTTAGTTCAGTATTATGTTATGATATAGCACCATAAGATTCTCACCTGGCATGCAGCTAGCGAAGTAGTCGTTGCACTCCAGTTCTTCCAGGGTTTCTTTGTAGTACGGTAAGACAACTAATGGTTTAAAGACATTTATCGGAGACACTGCTGCGGTCGCAGGATACCATGGTAAGCATACAGACTGGAGCGTCTGTGCAGCGGATATTGTTGTTCTAATGGCTCTGTTCTGTTAGCTCTGCTCTGTTCTACAAATTATATGTTACTATAGAATGGCAACAGGCACGCTCACTTGGAATCATCTCCTTCGGTGTCAAGCTTAGCGTTAGGGGTGTACAATGACCTATCTAATATATGCATACTAGTACTATCTACGCAAGAAACATTGGACGATCTTTTACCAAAACCCCAAAAGATACGCTAATATAGATAGAAGAGCTTTAAGCAGAGTAATGCACACTATATCCGGGATCGTGGGACAAACATGATATCCATAACATCTGATCTGCAGTTATCATACGTACTATACCGCAGGAGTACAATCTACAGCACGCATCCCCAGCGCCACAAAGCATGTGTAAAGCTATCTAGCCTCTTACGGAGAGGGTCTTTGCAGTTATCATCTTTCCTTCTATATCCATAGCCAGACGCCTATTGCGACCAGCCTCGCCCGTATGTGGCGAGTGAACTGGATATATGTATCCTAGGTACTCATCTCTGAACAAGCGATTCCGTACGTCTAGTTCCTTGGACTTCTCGTTGGGCGATATGTATACAGACAAATTGTTGTGCTCGGTTCTGAACTTCTCGGTGGATAGTGTTGTAGTTTTAGGAAATGTGTACATACCTATATAACACGGCTCCTCGGATTCCATTTCGCATTCTAATGCTGCATGTATGATGGATATAGATAGTAGAGAAAATCTTCTGGCGTTGAGTTCTTCTAGCATCCATGATACGATTGGATGTACAGCCTTACTACAAGCTTCCCATGTGCTATCTGAAAGTCTGTTGCATGAGACAGGATCTGGTGGACACTATAGGCTACTAAAGTTGAGGGTAGATACCACCGAGCTCACGCACCTTAGCTTCAACACGAGTGCTTTTCTATCTACAGGATATCCTACGATGTTGTTAAATTTTACCATACAAGTAATGCGTCCGGTATCCGATGCAGCCGATCTTTCTAGAACTGGAGATTCTACGCAGCATTTTCTGCCATCGTTCTTGTACGAAACTACCATGTTACGAAGCGTTAGGTACGGAGACATGCTCCTACTGCTAGAGAACTCTGGTAATTCGTGTAGTATGCTTATTTTGTGTCGCTTGTTGTGGATACGAAGCAACAATGTTGCTATTTTTTCCCAGCACCATGTTGTTCGTCAACTCCTACGACAGCGGCGTGGACGTGACACAGTACTTACTAATAGGTGGCTTTAGTAAAGGATGGCTACTATTATCAAGCGTATGTAGGGCAGTTAACTGCACATGTGGGCTATCTGGTACTTGTGCATATGGTAGGATAGTTTTGGTTATGATAGTAGAAAATCTGCGGAGTGGGGCAATAGGCACAAGTTCAAAGCTGCGTTTTCCCAGGTATCCGCACTGGTTGGTAATATGCAAGACATTAACCTCAGCACCAGTAGAACTTGAAGATGAGGAGTTTGTACACGAAACTCTAGTGGTACTAGGTTTTGCTGAAAGCGTTGCAGCTAATACTACTGATAGCTATATGCGCGAAACCACAGTGCTCGCGGACGAACCACCCAAGAGCACACCGCTACCTGGAAAGAGATACCGAAGGAAGGTGGTGAAATCTCCGGCAGCAAAGGATAGGGCAAGTACTGACAGCGATAACTAAGCGCGCTAGCTGCGAGAAGGGGAGACTTGCTCGGACACCGGAAGCCCGAAGGAAACACTTGCATGCATATTCTGCCAGCACGATCTGGTCGCCGGACGCTTCAAGCAGGTCCGGACATACGCGAGGATCGATAGTCTAGGGCATCATATCTTCAAACAACACTTTGATGTAGAAGGTCGGCCTCGCCGCCCCCTTCCCGCTCTGCCGGATGCCTTTGTGCGCCCTTACGCACCTTGCTCAAAGGTTCTATACGGCGCCAAAGACTTTGCTCACCATGCACACGTCCTCTACGGTTCGCCCATGTTTTAGGAACCCTACATTCCGGGGCCTGCTGGTAAATGGGTCGATATTATATTATAGCAACTCTAGTTTTCCTCTCCGTATTCTTTAGAAGCTTCCTGTCATATTGTCAAACGGATGACCCGAGGGATTGGGACTGCCTCAGGCACCCGAAACCATTCGGGCGCTCGCGGGCCAGGACTCCGACATCATGTGTATAATTATATGAGCGGCAAGGCTAGTTCCCGTACCCTTCCGTACCCGTTCCGTTTAGCCAGGCTTCGCTCCCGCGTTTGCCTAATCGGTTAAACTTGCTCCATATAAACCCGATTGGATAAGACAGGCTATACGAGAGCGAGGGCTAGGAACGAAAGCGAGGCTTTCGCATTTAGAGACGAAGGTCGCCGGTTGGCTCAAGGAGAAGGACTAGACCTTCATGGCCCCCTTGACGCCCTAGATGATTATTACAATATATGAACATTTCCCCAAGCCCTTGAAACCATGCCTTTGTTACAGTTATTTCTATTTCAAGGGGTTATCTATTTATTAATAGCACCCCCAATTTCTATTCACACTTTTCTGCGGCAGATTGACCAATCTTAGTTATTTTAGCAAACGACCTTACGATCGCGCCTGCGATCGCGCTTAATTTCCGCACCCAGCTACCAATTCCGGTGAACTGACGATCCTGACCCAATCCGGCGATCGCCTTTGACCCCAACCTCCCTTGACAGATCATTGACCACTGCCAAGGGTGATCTATCCCTTTATGACTGACCAAGGCGGTAATCGTTCCGCCATTTTAAACCCGTCGGTCTCCGTTGGAGGTTCTGCTCTCCCAATTCGCCCTCCACAACAGCCCACTGTCGAGTCTAGCGCGGAAAGCGAAGCAGAAGGTACATCTGAGGACGAGGAACGCTCAGACTCTTCTGAGGACGCCGACTCCCAGCCCCCTATTCATACTGTGTCAGCAAACCCTGTGACACTGCCCATGTTACACATATCATACCACTCCATCAATCTGTGATTCTAAATGGACACATAGCTCGTTTCCTTTTAGGCAACCTGCATACGTGCCTATGATAAGCCTCTCACGCTTTTGCTGCAGGGACCGGTGCCCCCCACTAAGATCTTCGGGTGGGTGTGATGAGCGTAGAGGAGAGATAGTGCGCGTCTACCACGGTCCTGATGGGCAGAAGTCGTGGGGGTCTCCGGCTGGCGTCCAAGGCTCGAACCCGGGCCTGCAGCATCTCGATCTTCATCTAGC
This sequence comes from Xylaria castorea, assembly GCA_022495115.1. NCBI lineage: Eukaryota > Fungi > Ascomycota > Sordariomycetes > Xylariales > Xylariaceae > Xylaria > Xylaria castorea. The sequence goes on from MU382682.1 coordinate 23,392, forward strand.
AGGTCGTATGGCAGATCGTGCTCCTGTTCAGCGACTCATGCCACCCTTGGCCGTAGAATGACTGGTAGGTGTGTAGACGCGCCTCGTCTGTAACGTGAAGCAAAATTTGGACAGGTTCGGTTGACGTCAGTTGGTTGATCATGACCAACAAGCCATAGTACGCCTCCGCCTGGAAGGGGTTGGGTTCGTTGAGAGTAGGCCGAGAGTCTAGGAAGAATTTGTAAACATTTAATATTAGAATCTGAATCTCTGGGCTGCGTACTTGCTGACATATTTGCTAGGTTTGAAAAAACAAGTTCTCGTTTACTTTCAAGTGTGACCTGACTCAACTTGCTATACTGACATGGTATATGGGGCTGGCGCATAGCAATCTCTCGGCCCTAAGGCGGTATTTTATGGATATAGGTCCTACGCACCCCCGTACGTTATGCTTTTATGCTATAAAGTCTGTTGGTTTGTTGTATGCCGTCCTATTGCCGCACCCTTTCCTGCGCCTTAGGTAGTAGTTGTATCAGTCACGCCCTGTCAAGAGCCGAGAACAACCTCAATATACATAGCACCAGATAGATTCACCTCACTCAATTAGCCGCCCTACATATCGCCCCCGGTTAGCACTGATCGTTCCTAGGACCACCCCCTTTATTAAGTAGAAACTGCGCCGTGCTTAGTATACATAAGATTACCTTTACGGCTTTTCGGCGCCTAATCCAGGATACAGCAATTGGAAACATGTTGCTATTCTAGAACACCAAAAACTGGAAGCAGATTGCCATAATATAGAAAGCAGGAGACAAAGATTTGATTTTGGGTTTTTTGCAATCATGGAAAGCTCTACTAAGTATTATATAAATACAAAAAGGTTAGCTACTACGTAGCCTCTCAGAACCAAAGACCTATAGGACGATCGTAATAAACCAAAATCATGGCCCCGATTGTTTGCAAGGTGTCAGAAAAGTTGGAGGAGCTACATTCTAGCAGATTCCCGGGCATGATATATATAATGCAATGCTCACGGCCACTTGCAAATTTAGCAAGAAGTGTATCCTAATACCTAGAAGAGATTTTTAACGAACTTAACTAGAGACAATCCTATACACAGTTCACAGCCCATGTCTAGAACATGCTCTACCCAAACTTGCAACAAATCTATAACAAGCCTACCGGCACGACAATCCTGGATATTTTTCTTACGCATATGGAAAACAAGCAGGAGTCCTATAGAGCTGCTTTATTAGCGCATGGTGCGAAGATAATTCCCCTAAACAACAACTATCCTTTAGCGTTTTTTTAAGTTCTCTTGTTTATAAAGGCCGCCCTAGCGCAAAAGCTTCACTTTTCTTAATCATTTAACTAGTTCCTTTTACCAGGGTGTTTATATAATACTCGAATGCTTCAAATTAGGGATAATGTCGTCCTTTGATGCCACGACCACGGAAGGAGGCAATATTGAGGACTGGCTCCCTAGTTCTGGATTCATTAGTAAACCTAGCGATCTAGTCCTAGCGTCGATCGATTCTAAGGATTATTCATGCTGTCGCTTGGTTTTTATGACTTGTAGCCATTACGGCCTAAACGTTAGTCCGTGGCCCTACGTCCAGGTTGATGTCCGGCTCGACGAGAACTATGGTTACTCTGTACGATTATGCCTTAGCCAACACTGCTACGAGGTGCAGGTAGAAGTGACACCGCGCCCTAGCACCGTGCCATTGATCGAGCAGGAGAGACTCTTAATCGTGGTCCCTCTGCTAAGCCAGCCTGGTCTGTCGAGCCCATGGCCTCCATTCCTGAAAGAAGAGGCCCTGTGGTATTGGCCGGCTTCGCCTGTCTTACTTTCGGGATTGGACATACTCAACTGCATCAACGGGCTCGATAACCTAGGGGGCATCAAGGGGCTTGGAGCGTCTGGCGAACTTAAGGAGCCGGGGAAGCTTGGCGAGAATGGCGAAAGCTTTGGCCTAACACATGAGTAGAGTAAGGAGGACAATCTTGACTATCGTCCTCTATCGCCGTTTACGTGCAGTGAGATAAGTGGTGTTGAACACGGCCTTACAAGGCTGCATCACCCGACTAACAGCGCAACAACCGTATCGACTCCCCGCTGCGGCACAGAATCCACGATTCAGCCTAAGCGTCGCGGGCGGCCGAGGAAGATCCAGAATGGAAACACTATCCTTCATGGAGTGCAGAAAGCGGTTAAGCCGAGGAGGAAAAGGGACGGCCGGCGAAGAACAGCATGTAATTTCGCCATAAAAGCTTAGCACATGTTAAGTAGTAGCATCTTAACAGAACAAACGTTTTGCCCTTTCAATCTCCAGTCTCTGGAGATTACGAGGAAGACCATGTAATAGAGCAATTTAAGGCGATGTGCCTACCTCGTAATGTAGTAGCACTTTAGCCGAACGCCTCGCAACGAACACGATCGTTATTTAGGACCCGTGATATAAGTCGTATCCCTCGATCGTTTCTCCGAACGTAGGTGTTAATAGAAGGAAATCCTTCTCGTAATAACTTCATGAAGCAGAAGAAACGAGCGGTTTCTCCCTGGGATAGTATGCTTGGGGCTGGGGTGGTTCGTCCGTATCGTGAGCCGTACGTGTTAGGAGGACCGGATTCTAAGGTACTAGAAAGCGTCTAAAAATTAAGTCAATACAACATAATGGCTATGGTAATGTTGATGCAACAAGGTAGTTAGGCCGATCGACTAGAGAAAATAACCCTAACATTTCCCGTCCGTAGGCACACGGGCATTTTCTCCATGTCCTCTTTCTATTAGTGATCTTGTCATAATCACTTTTGAGTTCCCCGGTCGTGTCATTCGCATCGTCTGTACCGTCCGCATCGTTTCCGTTCGAAGGGGTACGCGGATGAGGCTCTCATACAACTGAAATGCAGTCCGCCTCTCAACACTCGCGAAATAGGGGGAGAGGTGCATCGGCCAGGGAGCTATATCCCACAGCTTCGATAACCATTGGGTTCTCAGGGAGTACTAGGCCATTGCGAGGCCTTCACTATCCTTCCTACCCAAGTACCCGCTAGCGTAGTTGGACGTGTTAATAGGCGAAAAGCGCACTACTTTTTGGTTTATCGACGGCAAAAGATTTCCGCATACCTATAGTGTGCTGTGACCGCGAGAGAGTATAGCCAAACGGGCTAAAAATAGGATATATTATATAGATAGTACTAAAATAGTAATAGGCTCGAGATAGCAACTGTGTTAGTAGCAATTTAGAGTAGGGCAGCAGTCGAACGAGCACTTTTAACAACGAGTATATGCCGTAATGCCACACCTGCTATAGTATACTATACGGTGTTCGTTTAAAGCATATAGAATGGAAGAGGTATTTGTGGTACGCCTAGAGTAACAACCAATGCTTTTCACATTGGCCAACTAACTAACCGAGTGCTGGATCGCCCCGAGCCCGTAACAAATCATTGTTCGCTTTAGTGCATTCATCCTTAAGAGACACAATATGATGCAAGGCATTTTAATACTCGGTTTAAGCTTGTTCAGGAGTCGAGGTCTCCGGGCGGAGTCGCAGGGTTAGGCCCTAGGTCGGCACTAATTCTCGTGATGCCATACGTTAGGCGCCGTTAAGGACAATGTAAAGCCGAAGGTGGACAGCAGAATCAGAGCGCGAACACTACTCCAACGACGGATCGCGAATAACTACAAGACCAACGTACGAAAGGGTGGAGCAGACCCAGGCCATTTAAGAAGTGGCCTTTGGTTACGAGGCACCAATACATCATAAAAGTGACTGGATAACAAACTGCATAAGCGACAGGAGCGTGAAATATAATAAGTCCTAATGATAAACATCTTGCCGTCAATACAATGCTTTAGGTCGGTAAGTAGTAAAAGCTATAATATAACGAGCTGGTATTATGCTCTGTATTAGCCGTGAGAATAGGCTCCGCTATTATGAGCTAGAACCTCCCCTATATGCTACTCTTTCCTCCCTTCCCTCCCGCACCAAGTAGCATGCATAACCTACGTAGACGAGACCAACCATATATGCCTCTGTCACCCTAGTTCTCTCCTTTGTCAGCTGCATCTTGTTTTGCTGTGGCTGTTTATATGTTTGTCCTCATCCACTGCGCTATAGGATATTGTTATCAGTTTCAAAACAAAAAGCTTTCAAAGTGTTATCGTTTGGGAGCTTCTCCGAGTGTATGGGCTGCTATATAATGATAGAGATGTCGATCATAGTGAGCCAACGGCCCAGGGGACGAGCGTGATGGACAGTGTGCAATCTCCGTTCGAGGTTGCTATAGGTGACTTACGTGGGTGGAAATGGCCACTAGAAATGTTGCAAGCCGGCTAAAGGGCAACGGTGTTTGATTAGTATTTACTCGATGTACCCGGGCTCTAAAATAACCCAAGCCCTCTCATCATATGCAATAGAAAAGGATAGCTTGCTGCCGATTGCTACATAGCCCCAGCACAGGTAGCCCGCGAGAAGAACGCGTACGAATCACCCTGCAGGTTGCAACAGGGGCTTTGCTAATAAACACCACCTGAAGCATTCCCTGGTCGTTAGAGGAGATCGGTATACTCTCGTACAGGATGCTTTTGCGTGCATGCCTTCGGCATCTTTATCTTTACGGAATGACACCGCGGTTCGAGGACGTAATATATGTTTACGCAACTGTATTTTCCTCCCTTTCAGTAGCAGTGAGCGTTAGCATAATACGTTCTAACAGGAAGGCTTCGCACGGTGTAAACATTACTGCTGATCTGGGAGCAGAATAACCGTGGGCGTGATGGGCTGTCGGGGAGGCGGCCGTACCGACTTGTTTAGTAGCTAATGTTTAGTATTACAAGTTATAGGACTTTGGATTTGCAGGTATAAGTCGGTAAATGTGACATGTGGAGGTACTATTGGTGCATAAAATTAGTTTAGTGTTAGCTGTAGTACCTAGATGTGATTTTGTAAGTGTTGCTTTATTTGCTATAGCGCATGATTATTCACTACTAATAGCTATGTAAAAAAAGTCTTTACTTTTTTATAGGGCCCCAATATTATAGAAGAGCAAAACCCTTAGGTCGAACTTAATAACCCTTAATAACTAGTTAATAACACTAACTCATTACGCTTTCCATGTTAAAGCAAACCATGCTTTAAAACTCGGTATCTTTGTTCTTCGGCTCGGGCTCTCTTTTCGTCCCTACTAAGGAGCAGATAGTATCTAAAAAGCGGCGCCAGTTAACCTATCTAATAATCTTCCTTCTAAGTTTGCTGTGTATATATGATAATCAGTTGTTTAGCAATAGTATTATGCTTAGGTCTCGGGAAAAGCTTACAGCGTCGTTCCGTAGTAGCAGACGAGGAATGAACTCGAATACTTCGTGTAGTAATGACGTCCACAGAGGTGTAAGTCGGGGGATTGGTCGTATAGCCCATCTTGTAGCCACGGACTTGCAACGTGAATGTCCTAGATATACTGATAGAAAGGTTTTTAAGAGCACCGTAGTCCTTGGGACTTCTACTGCTTCTTGCGGCGTTCTCTAGTGCTTGTGGGGATGCTAAAAGTGTGCCCTGGAGCGAGTTAACGAGATTTCCGTTGGAATTTGTGAGCGCAGCCTGGCAGAAGTCGCACTAATGGCTCCGACACCTTGCCACAACCGGGGGATAAGGGGGTGTCGATCTCTGGACTTGTGCGGGTGGCTGAACTGAGACGGAGGCCATGATTACAGCATGAAGGTCTTCGACAGTAAGGTATGGGGCAAGGTGTCCTGTTGTTGGTGTGCTGTTTCACTGCCTTCGAAGGCAACTATTTCCCTCATCGACTTGAGTTATAGACGGGCCAGTACGCCCCAATGGCAACGCCAAAAAGAGAGTCGTAAGGGAGTGGTAACTTGGATACATTGATGAATAAAGTCTGGCCTAGATAGCGGTTGTCACATCACGAGGAGGGCGCCGGTGGGGACGAGCTGTTAAGGAAGCCTCGTTGGCTTGAAGTGTAGGATATCCGATAATCCATCCTAGCCTCCCGGAGGAAACCCCAGCATCTAGTACGTTAGAAAAAGTGAGATATCGCGTGTGAGAAGTGCAATGATTCAGTAACAACGCCAACCAGATCCCAGCACCAAGTTCCGAGCGTAGTTGCACGCAAGGAAAGAGTGGACTTCTTTTCCCGGATGTGTCTCTGCCGTTCATGGATCCTGGGCTAGGTGCCAAAGGGCTGAGATGGCTAGCAAGGCCATCATCCTTAGGATTCCCAGCATTGACCGTGAGGCTCCTTATTGCCGTGGCGTACGCTATTCGATCCGATTAGTTGGGTATGTAATCTCTTTACATTATGTATAGATACCTGAATATAACGAAGCAAGGCTGTTTTAAGCCACTATTTGACGTCTTTTTCAGCGCTTTTGCTATGCCTGGGTTCTGAAAGCTCTGTAAGTCTGAAAAACCTAACTCGAGTATGTGCGATAGCTTATATGATTAACGCCTTAATTTAATGTACAAGTACATAACTAATTCGCCTGCATACCTTTACATGTGCTAGTGTTACATCCGTTGTTGCGTAATCCCATCGAAAGCTATAATGCAGAGGACTAACTATAAGACAGTTAATTAATACTGTACTATGTAAAGTAAGCAATATTGATAACTTGGTTCGATATCTTCTGCTGACTCATTGTGGCGGTGCGACGGTCCTATAGGTTTTGCCACCCCTAACCGCCCTCCTTGTAGCCGGTGTACAACCTGGATAAGCCAACGAATATAGTACTAAATGCGACGAAGAACTAGGTAGAAAAAATACGTAAAAGGAAGGGATTGCTTTTATAATACAACCCAAGGTCGCAAAGGAATTGCTCTCTTAAATATAGTTAATTACCTATTAAATTGTGAAGAATTGTTGAAAAATTAGGCCGGTTGTGAAAAGGCGGCAAATAAGGATACGGAACAAAGAATTGAGGGGTTGGCTGCAGGGAAGGTGACGCAAATTTTGGGTCAACACGCAGATCAATCTGCCTTTCGCGCCCTTCTAAATGCCCATTTTAAGAATAGACCAAACGTAAGTATTTACTTGAAGCTTTTATATAAAACACGGTTAAAACTTTAAGCTACAAGTTTCGACAGATAGTCATAAATCCGTGTCGATTTTAATCATTTATTAGACCTTATTCATTCATAAGCCTCTCGCAATGGCAAGTATAGAAACAATACTCAGATCATACGTACAATGCGTCAACGAAGAACGATGGCAAGATCTCACCAAAATCGCAACTTTCCCGCTGAACGTCAATGGGAAAGAGCTCTCCGACCCAGAAGCTTTCGCAGACATAATTAGGACGGCCGGGCGACTCCGCATCACCATCGACGCTATCACCCTCGGTGAAGAGACGCAACGTCTAGGAGCTACAGTACTAGCCAAACTACAACTCAGAGACGATAGCAATAGAACGATTCAGTTCGTGGAACAATGGATACTTTGGGTAGCAAACGGGAAGATATCGAAGTTAGGCACCATACCCGACCACGACGAGATGGAACGCCAACTCTCCGACCCAAGCTACGTCTCGAGTCCCGATCTCATAAGCACTTATGATCCCGGCCACGAGGATACGAAACTCTCGACTCGAGAGCTAGAAGACACATACCGCGCTTACATCGGATGCATTAACGCGCGGACAACGGCGGCGGATCTTCCCAAGTTCTGCCATCCGCATGTCATCCATAACGCGAACCGTCTCTCGCTAGGCGAGTACCGGCTGCTCATGGAAGACGCCATCGCGGCGATTCCGGATCTCTTTTATGGAATCAACACCTTGATCGTTGATGAGAACGTTCAGCGTCTTGCAGTCAGGCTCGAGTTCACAGGGACGCCGACCGGTAGATTCGCGGGCGCGGAGCCTAATGGTCGAAGTGGTGAGTTGTCGCACTGCCTATGAAGAGCCTGGCGTTTCGAAAAGACATAATATGCTGATTGCACTATCCAGTTCGTTTCTACGAGTACGTCACGTACTACTTTAGAGATGGCAAGATTGATAGGGTATGGAGGTAAGTAGAGGCTTTCAACATGTTTCAGTAGTATTATTACGAGATTCTCGCTGATTTGTGCTTAGCATCGTCGATTTCAAATCGTACCGTCGGCAACTATCGCAAAAGTGAGGGGCATATAAAGCCACGGATATAAGCCTCATGGGAACTCGTATAAGCCTCAACGGCCTTTCACATGCAATTGGCCCAGACGCCTAGCGGGGCCCCAAAGACATGCAGTAGATTGTAGGATAACAGTCAGCTTAAGTGTACAATTTGCGATGGTGAACCAGCGGCACAGCGAACGCGTTAATTAGCCTGATGTATGTCTCATCGCTCGAATTGACCTTGGGACTTGCTCACGAAACTTCACTACGTATTTAGTCGTGTCTGATAATGTCTCGTCTCAGTCCGTTTCTGTGGCATATTAAAGTGTCTCGCTGGTTCTACGACAGCGTATATGACGATATCTCCTTTAAATGAGCAGCACGCGACATCGGTTGCTGATTTGCCGCCCACTTCACGAGGCGTCGACTGCTACTGCATGGCAATTAGGTGTGTGTTCCCGAGGTAGGTCAGGAGGTGCAAGCTCGCGGAGAAAGATGCCTGTCTAGGCGCGCCAAGAGAATTGGCGGTCTAGAAGCCTAGATCTAGAAATGTGGCGAATGGTATGGTCCGAACGGTTATCTCGACGCCTCCTTCAGTTACCGTTAGCTCGATGGCAGCAGAGAAGGCGTAAAAGAAGGCGTATCGAATGAGAGCACCTGGTCTAGCCGTCCAGCAGACCTTTCCGCAATAAGCAGGTCTTTCTTCCATTGAGTCTGCCATCCCTGAAATGTCGTGCCACCGCATTGGTAGAAAGAATGATGCAGGTATTATAGGCTTTCCCGAGTAGTAGTGATAAGCCGCACATGGCTAAAGTGGGTTGACCCGAAACTCGGGAACGATACTGTTCGATATTTGGATTATATAAATCATCACTTTGCATGTTGTACTGCTTCTTTAGGCGTATCTGCTACATACTCTTTATTTGGCGGATTGCCCGGCGGACTATCGGTCGGATGCTGCCGGCATTTAGCATGGGGAGTCTTGTCTACCAAGAAAACAGCATTCTAAATAGCAGTTTTGATAGGCTAATGTAATCCTGCTAGCTTTTTCACTCCTTTGTAATTCGTCCTTTTTCGATATGTTAGGTAGCTAGCTAAGGACTAGACTTTTGGCTTTAAGCAATTGGACAAAATATCTAAACCACGTTAAGAATGTGATTACTCGAAAACACGCCGTTGCTATCGAACAGCGTATTATGCTTTAGTTTATAGAAAGCCGTATTACCACGATATAAGTCAGCAGAATCAATCTGTGCGGTACAAGCGCACGCACCGGAGGGTTGCAGTTATAACGCCAAGTTGTAAGATGTACTTGACGATAATCTCCAGGCGAAAGGTACTATATCTCGAGAGAGGTATAATACGATATTTATGTCTAAGAGCAACTTCTCAGCCTACATACGCCTTACCCTAAATCCGATATGAGGGACTCGTGGGCAGCCTATCCTCGCGAGGAGGCAATGCGGACCAACCTGCAGCCAGCATGCAGATAAGGCCCATTTGCCAGGCGGGAAAAACACACGACGAGAACCAGCTCACCGTTCGCAACTGTGATATCTATCTTGGCACAGGGTACCTCTTTATCCGCTGGCGAGGAACGGTAATGATTTCCCCTGCCAAGCTCGCATTATGGGGGGTTTTAGAGATCCTACTATGTAGAAACCCTAGGCCGGGGCGCGCTCTAGTACCATAACGGAAGCTGTTTTGGTTATCACAGACCGCATACATATGCGTATGGGTAGTGCGATCCTTGCTGGGGCCGAGATGCGTGATTCCCAGCTTCAGTTGCGTTGTTCTGCGCGCTGCCAATCCGATAGACGGGCCCTGGGCTGGGCGCCGGGTACAAAATATTATGGCCATCCCACCCTCTCTTCCACGGAGAATTGGTTGGCACTTTTCGCTCCTCGAGTCCGCTTGCGCTCTTTCCTTCCTTGCTCTCCTCCCACTTATATACGCGTCTTTACTGTAATCTATTGTACAAGTGGGCTGCTTTGGTAACCAGAATAGTTCGTAGCAGCTTTATGTTACTACTACTTGCTAACGCGAGAAGCTTTTTTCGACCGATAAAGAATCTTTCGTTTTACTCGGCCGTACCTCCTTCGCTAAAAACGAAGGCACGAAGGCATAAAGTAAGGGCCGTGCGATAATCATATCCGTCTTTGTGACACGGACCTGAGGGGGTTCACACTGGGAAATTCAGGCTAGGGGCAGTTAGCTGAAACATACTGTGAATAGCTTCAACTACCCGCTGCAACGAAAGGGCACGAGCATGCACGATAATAGCAGTCTAAATACGGCAATGAGTGTCAAAACCAGGAGGCTGGGATACTTCCGATCCACAAGTAGTAAACGTATATATTAGGCTCTGCCCTCCTGTACTATAGCCATACACTTAGACTTATAGATAAAACTAACGGGATTACCATGTACTACTTTTGACAATGAGAAGCGAATGACTTAGAACCTCGAGGAACACTTATTAAAATATGAGAACCATTCTAAGCTAAAGTTCCTAAGATAACTATTAGCCTTTATTTTAAAGACTTCGATAATTTGCTAACAGTCGCATTCCACTTCATCGTCTTAAAACCACCTCTATCCCGTAGCACCTTCCTTAGCGACAAAATCTCAACTTCCCCAAGCTCTAAGCTAGACATGAGAAGCCGACTCCGTGCTGTGATAAATATTTTCAAACTGGCGCCCTTCGGATTGCGTTCCCTAGAGAGTTTGAGGAGGTTCGCCACCAACAACTTAGCGTCCTCCCCGAAGCTATCGACATAAATAGATATGGCATCCAGTACACAAAAGACGGTAACATTATGAGGGAGCTGGTCAAAGACAGCCTGGAACCAGGAGAAGATGTTCTTCAGGCTTCTGTTATCCACCTTCCCCAAGTTTGCTAACTTAGGTATGTCTAAATATTGACATTGCTGAAGTAGCTGGGCCAGCAGACTGTTTATAATGCCCTTGGGTGACTCCCAACTTTCATCCTTGGTGCCGTGTCGCGCACAGAAGAAATGAACGGTGATGATTTCAGGCCTTTGGACTGATGAAGTATCCGGGCAACGTAATTCGTCCAGTGCATGAATCAGTCGCGCGCAAATGAAGCTCAGTCCGGACTTACCAGTCACCCGCTTGGAATTGCCATTGACAATCAGTGCAGTCGAACCTTCGGCCTGAATCCAGTTATCAAACAATTGAGACTCAATGACGAACATGCTCCGCTCTCGCTCATCTTTGAAAAGGCTTGTTCCTAGGGTATAGTTGTTTACTACGTCGGCGCCAGCCACATTTGCGTCATAGTCTAGTTGTGATAGAAGAAACTCTCGGACGTGTGGGAAAGATACTACAAGCAGTTCATGAGTTAGTCCGGTTGATAATATCCTGGGATGGGACAGATAGACACTAACCGAATGCCTTTCCGCCACTCACGGCATCGGCTGCGGGTTGGCAAAGTTGAGGGTCGAATTCAGGTACCCCTCGAGGGCGATTTATACGTTTACCTGTGGCATTATGTCTGTTAGTGAATAAATCCAGGGAAATATTCTAGGGGTTCGGGGCAGTGATAAATAATTACTGACGAATTTGGTATGCGGCATTAGAAGCTATCGGGCTATCCATTAACATCTTATTGACGAGTTTCTCCGGACGTTGGTTGCCATTACTGTCGAGTACACTCAAGATAACTTCCCGAAATCTTTGGGCTCTCTTAAATTCCGCTTCATAGGCCGTTCTCGCCTCCCTTATCTCTTCACTATTTACGCGTTGAGATTTTGTTGTTCTTTCCATGTAGGATATATTCGCTTGTTGATTGAACGTGTTTCTTTCTGTCTCAACTGTCTTTATTTTCTGTTCGAGGTCTGACGCGAAATTGCCTTGCTTAGACACGGCATTCCAAGCTTTTCGAACTCTGTTTTGCTTGAGATATTCCAGCATGTGCCCTAATGCCGCCAGAACAGACATGTATAACTGTCGGCTTTGGTTCTGTAACATCTCATCGTCATAGAAGAGTTTCATGACCTGTTGTGCTCCACCAAGAATGCTGGGAATCTGACGGAGGCCATCTAGCACGCTGGTAGCAACGTCTCGCATTCGGATCGCTGCCTATTTTGTTATTAGTATAGGTCATTCATTACCTTAATGTTCACTACGTAAGCGCGTCGTACTCACTTTAACAATAAGCTTCAACCCACCGGACACAACGGAGAGGTACGCGGATTCGGTAGGGAGCAACCCGAGCCAACCCTCAACCGCCTTGCCATTCTCACCAAATTTTCTGAATGCTTGAAGAACCTTGCCCCATAGTCCCTCGGTATCTTTTATCTGATTTTGATGAATGGAGTCGTCGATTATTTTTGATACTTGGTCGATGTTATGCTCGCAGTCTAGATTGACTCCCGTCTTGTACTTGGCTGTCGCTTCGTAGTCTCGTAACGCAGCTTTGAATATGTTTTCGGCTTCAGCTGTTTTTTCGATTAAAGAGCTAATTGAAAGTATGTTGCTTAGTGCTCGATCTTATACGGCTATATTGGAGTCAAAGAAACAGGTAAGTAAATTCACTAACCATGTTGAATTATCATTGCTTCCTTTTGGCCTTTGTTTGCTTTCTTGTGCAAGAGTTCCAGGAGACGTCTCGGTATCAAAGAGAGAATTTCCACGTGCTTGAGTAGGCGTTTGTGAACTTGAATGGCCTAGTTCTGAATGTGGCAATTGTAGAGCTGGGTGTATAGTAGCTAAAGCATCGCTGCGTTCTTGGATAAACCTGTCGGTGAGCTCTCTGACTGTTTGTTTGAAGCCTTTTCTTCCCCCGAGGAGAGTTGCTAGCCTTTTGCCGCCCATTGTGAGGCTGCGCAGCTGAGGTGGATAGATTTAGCTAAGTCTTGGAGCGGCGAGTGAAATAATAGCGTGAGCAAGTTTGTGACAAAAACAATAACGGAGACTGTCCTAAGTAAGGCGGTATAACTTGCCCAGTAGTTCTTTTGAGGGGGGCGGGACGGGGTGAAAGCCTCTTTGCCAGGGACTTTAGTCACAACGTATAACGAATTTTTTTAGAGTAACATCGTAGTCCTCAGCCGCTGTTTCAAGTCTGAGCCATAATAGCTTACCCTACCGGCGATCAAGCTCACACCGCCAACATTTTGCATGTCTCAATCGTACTTTCTTAGGTGTAAGCACTTGAATCATCGATTGGTAAGATGATTAGCAAAGGTCATTGATCTAGAATGGCTCGGCTCGCATTAGCTGGAATGCAAGACGGCAATCAGTGACCGTAAAAGGTCGCAGCCTTGGAATCACTCTGCTGGCACGAGCTGAAATGTAATACGGCAATTCCATGATAGGTCCGCTTAGTAGCAAAAGGTCGCAACCCTGGGGTCACTCTGCTGGCATGAGCTGAAATGGAGGATTGCATCAATACACCCTCTGGGATCTTAAAGGGTAGCTTGAGTGCCCACATTTTGCCAAATAAGGCTTGATACTCACAAGGAACCCCCTGGACTGGCGTGAGCCTCCTTTCATGGGGGATTTGTGAGGGCCTGAAGTTGACTTCCTTGTTTGTGAAGCATTAGCCCTCGGGGTCACTCATGAGCTAGTAAGGAAACCCAGGCATACTGTATTAAACTCTAATTAGGACTCTAAACGTCGACTTTTACAAAAAATTTAAATTACTCGAATACTGATAACCAGGAAGTATATCAATTATGGCTAAAGATATGTATAAATATGCAGGGACTACTTGTAGCTTGTTCACCATAATTGACTGCCCGTGTTCTTGGCGTGGAGTTAAGCCTCGGCCATCTGAATCCTAAATCATATAAGCTCTATTGTGATAGGTGTGTATTGCTTAGATGTGTGTTGCATAGGTCTATGTTGCATGGACGCCCGAGATGTCCAATATTGAAGTTACATGCAGGCTGCCATGAAAAACTAGATAATTTGAAATGCCAAGAATTGGGCATGAATCTCCGATGAATCCAACTAGGTACCTATTGTTTGGTAGCCTGGATGTGATCGGAATATCGGAAGGTAAGGCATAATATGGAGGACTTTTTCATTGTAGTTCCCCCAAAGACTTATAGGCCGCTCGGGCATGAAATCCTCGTTCTCCCATGGATAAGGCGACCATTATTTCTCTTTTCTACGCTTCAATCTGTTTACGATGCGTAGCCTCGATCTAGCCACCATGGAGTTTCATGTTGAGCGATCCATCGGCGAAAAAGCAACTATCGAGACGGCGCTTCATGATAAATTGCTATCTCAAGGTCTAAAGCCCCCTTCTATTGCCGCCGAGGAGACCGACGACGATCTTCAAAACCGGTACCAACCACCGAATGTGATCTCTCAAGAAAGAGACACGACCAGCGTCGATGAAATGTCATCGCAGAGTGATGAAGATGGTAGTGACGTGATCCAAACACGAAGATTTCTGGATTTGGTGTCAAAGCGGAGAAAGCGAAGATCTTCGGAGTCCAAAGATGCTGAAAAACACTTTTCTAGAAAGAACGGACTTATTCATGTTGCTAACGAGTTGTGGGGAAAATATGCTCACCATGCCCACAACGCCCACATCTACGTGTCGTCAGTGACTTCCAAAGGCCCAATACCCGAAGGCACAGCAATTGTTAAGGACGAAAACTCTCTGACCAAAAGTCTCATTCATTCTGAATCGGATAAACCTTTACCACAGATAAAGGCCCCAGTTGGCGCAATGCCTCTGAGAATAAGATTCATGAATGAATTGTTGATCGCGGACGTTTCCCGCTGTGTTAAATCATATCAACTTATCAATCACGACCAAACGACTCCATACCGAACTTTGATACCTTTCGAGCAGGCCCTCAGGGCGAGGCATCAAAAACTAGAGGTGGAATTTGCCGATATTGCCCGCACGGACACTTGTCACCCAGCCGTTGTGCGAGAAGTTGACTTCCTTCCTACAACCCTCTCGTATGCGCTTACTAGTGGATTCACAAAAACAGTCCCTAAAGATACAATTGACGAAAAGAGGATCCTACTGGATGGTTATCGCGCCCTCACTCATTTGCTAGACACGGACCTGTACGACCTTGTGAATAGCTACCGAAGCATCAGCTTAGGAACTACTGACAAGCTACCGTTCTCGCATCTATGGTATTTATTCTCACCTGGCCAAGAAATCATTGTGCGGCACCCAAGGTGTCAGGTTTACCGTGTCCTGCAAGCTACTGGTGGAAGGCAGTCCCTGATCCCGAGAGACAAAGGGAAAGGGGCGACCTTTAGGAGCATTTCTGATTTGACTATCGACTGTTTCTATATTGATTTCGACGGAGAAAGCTTTGGTCCTGTGGCCTCGACACTTCATATAAAGCCGTACGACGATGTTCGCAGTATTTCCGATCTCTCAGTATACCCTCTCTCTTACGACAGGGTTAGTTACAGCAGCAAATCCATACTCCAATACCTTACCGACAGGGGCCGAATATTTGCAGAGTCCATCAAGGTGAGCCATCACTATTACAAAGGCTTCACGGTGAGAGAAATTGGGCTGTTTAACACGGTAAACGAGGTGAGCTAGTATCCTTTAATTACAGCCCTTCTATACTCCTGGTCTCTATCTCTCCTTTCACTTTTTCTTCTTTCTGCTGATAATCTCTTACCTAAATAGATCGATAGCGATATGATAATAGATATCGAACTAGCGTTCCGCCTCAATGCGAGACTAAGGCCAGTCTTTAGGGACGGCGCTATTATAAATCCAACCATGGAGGACAGAGAGGAAACACATAGCCCTAGGATTTATTATGACGATGCTGAACTTTTAAGATCTCAATGGTCTAAATGGTCAACCGAAACGAATCTGCTTCAAAATCGTCAGCCTAACTCCCTTTCCGACAACCACTATGTGCTGCTCCCAAGCCGTATGTATGCCTATGTGTTACTGGATCGCAAATAGTGTAAGTCTCTTCATCCACTCAGAATTAAAGCGTACACGTAATAAAGATAATTGACTGAAGTCAGGCCCCTTAGATATAGACAAAATTGATCGAGTGTCTAAGGTTATTCCAGGCGAGAACAACGGCTTCCAAAAGCTCGTTCTGCCAAGTGGGCATAAGAAAATCGTTAGGGCGTTAATCAATACCCATGCCAGGAAATTCAACGACAAGCCAAAACACGAATTCGATGTTGTGAAAGGGAAAGGAAGAGGTCTCATCATTCTTCTTCATGGTGCACCTGGGGTTGGAAAAACTTCAACTGCAGAGTGCGTCGCCGCCAATGCAGGCAAGCCTCTCTTCCCGATTACCTGTGGGGACATTGGAGGTAACACAGCGCAAGAAGTTGAGCGAAATCTGGAGAACTTCTTCCAGCTTGCGAGGAAATGGAACTGTGTCCTTTTGCTTGACGAGGCCGATGTCTTCCTCTGTTCTCGTGAGCCTGGAAGTTTCGTACAGAATAGTCTCGTGTCTAGTAAGCCATCATCCAACACTCATTCGTGCCAGCCAACTTGTAGGCCTAATATAGCTCTCTAGTATTTTTGCGAGTTCTGGAATACTATCCTGGTATTCTCATCTTAACAACAAATCGAGTGGGTTCATTCGACGAGGCGATCAAGTCTCGGGTCCACTGTGCTTTATATTACCCGAAACTCAATAAGAAACAGACGTTCCGTATCTGGCAGATGAACATCAAGACTCTTGAAGAGCTTAACGAAAAGCTTGAACCAAGACTCCAAGTACAATTCAAGAAAGAGAAGATCGAGGCATATGCCAAGCGCCACTGGAAGGAGGGAAAGCCCGAAAACAGGTGGAATGGAAGACAGATTAAGAATGCTTTCCAGATTGCTGTCTCTTTGGCACAGTGGGACATCTGCCACTCAGACAATAAGAATATGAGCGAAGCCAGAGCAGTCTTGAAGGCAAAGCATTTTAAGAAAGTGGCTATTGCAAGCCGACATTTCGACGAATACCTGACTAGTATGATGGGTGAGTATACATTTGGTATCAAGGACAGGCATATACGCAATGATGATGAAGAGCTTAAGTCTGACTCCGACTCTGACTCAGAGAGCTTGGATAGTTATGACCATGATAGCGACGACCAGCTAGCTGAGAAGCAAAAACCGGCGTCGAAGAAGAAATCCGTGTCGAAGAAGAAACCGGGTTCAAAGACCAACCAGGGGACACAGAAGTCAAAATCACACTCCCACGGCAATAAAAAACATGCCGACTCGGAGCTGCAATCGTCCGGTGAGTCAGAGTCTGAAGCCTCCGATTCTGATTGAACTGATGTTGCCACTAGGGCTCAATTTTAAGGGTTTAGAATAGAGTTAAGTCAAGGTTACCATAATCTTCTATAGAGTATTACGGATTCATAGTTTCTTTCTTCCTTTTTTCTTCTTTTTTCAACGAAGGGTAAACTTTTCTTTTCTATTTTCCAAGTCCTTCGCTTCTTATTGCCTTATTTAGAACCGCCTCATGATCTCTGTCATCGTGTATTCTCGTTACCTTTCGTCGCCGTGGGTAGATGAAGCTATTCGCAGTATGCTTTGGCTGACTGCCCCTTGACTGACTGACCCCCTTGGGATCCGTGTTGCAGATGTGGACGGTGAGCTAGATTGCTAAACAAGATAGGTCGCTTTAAAGAAATACGAGAAGGAAAAGTAGATAATTGCAGATCCTTAGCTCAAATAGGTGTTTATCCGTTCTCAACCCCCTCATTGTTCACGGGAAGTAGGCCTGCTACGGCAAAACTTGCCAAGAACTCCAAACCTTGATGAGGTTTTTATCGCTTTATCAATTGTTAAGACTATATGAAGTAGTTACCAGGTCAGGTACCTACCATACATACCTAAGTACCTAGGTACCTGCTACATGTCACGGTAATAATCCTTGTCGCAGATCGGTCGCATTGCTAATCCTCACGCCATTTCGCCCCGACGGTATTAGAGCCATTGGCTAGGTAGTTTTATAACTACTGCAAACGCAAACATTTGCTCGCGCAAGTTACGCCACCAGAACAAGAAGCAGGGCCTTCCATGCCGTCGCCTTGCTGTCTCTGTGCTTCGAACTACATCCAGAGCCTCACGGACTGGCTCCGTCAATAGATTACCCTCGCCTGTACAAGCAAGAGACTTTCTATCGGCAATAGTTCCACAGAGGGCTCTATCGCCCCGCACATTACGATACTCGACCGCATCAAACCAATCGGACACTACCTTGCCCGAGAAACCCGATTACCTCGACGATGCCGAGTCGGTGATATAGGACAAGCTAACCGCTGAGTTTTCGCCGACAGAGTTGATGGTCCAAGACATTTCTAGTAGCTGTGGCTCTATATACGGAATCGAGATTGCATCCGAAAAGTTCCGCGGCGCAAACATGCTGAAGCAACGGCGAATGGTCAATGCCGCGCTCGGCAACGAAATAAAGGGTTGGCATAGCGTCCAGCTGCGCACAAGAACCCCATGATGCTAAAGGTGGACAAGAAGGATGACACCGCCGGCCTTACGGAGTGTCTGGAGATTAAAGGGGTCATGGGAGCAAAAAAGGACACTCATGATTCATCGTATCTCACCCCAGGCACCACATACATCACATACACCACAGCTTATCCTATCCAAAGTCCCTTTGGTACTATACCCCTACGATCCTACCAGGGGCAATTCGGAACAGCCGGGTCGCCTCCTAGCTTCCAGAACACCGCATCCGCACTCTGTACATTACCACGCGGCGGCTATCATTCCCACTGTACAACAATGTATCTAGACTGGAACGTCGAGCCCAAATCCCGAGCCTTGAACACTCGCCGAGGATCTACCTTTGAGTTTGAATGCTGGCTTCCATTCGTCGTGACGTAAGACCATCTGCACAATACCTGCAGCCACTTCCCCGATGGCCATGATGCTTCGGTCCGTATCCGAAAGGATTGAAGCTTACTTTCGCTTGAAACTCGTATTAGACCGAGGATGCTAGGAACAACGGCTCACAGCTAATGTAGTATTTAATGCGAATTCAAGTTCTATAACATCACGAGTCAACAATCACATACAAGAGATAACCAGTATACAGATCCCGTTTACGCTTACTTCGGCGACAGCACCCAAGGGATGGGAAGCTTATGATCGGGATCTCTTAATATAGCAATCAGGCCTGCATACGATAGCGCAGACTAGCGTTACACAATATGTTCTATGAAACATGCATGAGCTCTCTATTTCAGCTAGCTACAATGATATCTTTGGGACTAGCTTGGTCGCATACGGCATCCAAAGATCCAGATAGCCGATGTGTCCCCCAGAGGCTGGGCGTCGAGTGGCTAAGGCTTAGAGAAGGCTTCCTGTGCGATTCGGGATCCGGCAGCAGCCAATCTCACCAGGAACGGCGTCCGTGACTGAGAAAAAGACTCCTAGCGTGGGCCTTCCGGCGTAAGGGAGAAAGCCAAGCATGATAATTAGTTGCTTGTCAAGGGTGGTGCTCGGATTGGGCCTATCTGGAGTGATATCTCCCTTTCAACGAAGGTAGTATACTTTTTCACGATTGCTTCCGCTTTCCTAATGGCCTTGATGCACTGTACGAGTTACCCTCGCCATTTCTTACCGCGACTAGGTTACAAATCGTCGACGCCACGGCTATGTTATACTTTACCTAAGCCTTATATTACAAGTTTAAATAAACGTTGCAGGCGATATCAACGCAAGAAACACATCAGTGTTATCGAACAACCCGTCTCGTTCTACAACGAGACAGAATGTATATCAATAACTTGGTTCTATTAATATTCTAGAAGATCAGCGATGAGCTACACACTTCCGAGGGATTTCCATCTAGCACCGGATATGTCTAAGGTGGTTATCAAAACTACATACACGTCGATATAGGCTGCTTGTATAGAAGGGCATAGCTTTATGAATAGCCGTAATAAAGCAATTGGTCGCCGGTCAAGATTATCCCTATAATAGCACGCTTGATGTCTTATCACTGCGCGGGAAGCCCCGTTATGACTTCCTACCGGTTGTCTTAGTCTCGCGGCAGAAAAATAGTGTGTAGCAATCGAGACTCGAGTGCGTGTGCCAATTAAGATTAAATAGGGCCAGGTATTGCTTATCGCCGAAGAGCCTGGGCGTATGAATCCCAGCTAGCATGCTAAAGCTATTCATATACGTGTAAGGGTGTCCATAGAATTCATACCCATTCTGTCATTTTTCTGTCCGTTCTAGATTATAAATTATTCTGTGCGCACTTAAGGAATTATAGTAAAAGGAATTCAAGAAGCTCTACATCTTGCATACAAATGTTGAAGTGTTGGCATGGAAGCCTCCAAGACTGGAGGTTTTGGGATCCGAAAATAGAAGCCTTTATCCCGGTTCTGACCGACATGAGTGAGTTTCTCACGTGACCCTCGTCGTTAAGAAATAGAGCTGGATCATTTGCCAGCGCGGACCCACTAGGTATTATTCTCATTCGGTTCTACATTCATCCAGAGCCCTGTGAGATTATGCTCCGTATATAGATCATGCCGAAGCTCATTTGCGTTATTGGCGTGACCGGTAACCAAGGTGGTTCCGTCGCCCAGCGATTTCTTCAAGACCCGACTTTCAAGGTGCGGGGTCTCACTCGTAATCCCACGTCCGAAAAGGCCAAACAACTCGCTGCGCAAGGTATCGAGATAGTCCAGGCGGAATTGAACGATGTACAAAGTCTTAAATATGCCTTCAGAGGCGCCAGCTTGATCTTCAGTGTCACTCAGTACTGGGAGCCGTTTTTCCGACCCGACTGCAGACAGGAAGCCCAGGCGCAAGGCATATCATGTCGAAAGTATGCATACAACGTTGAGTATCAACAGGGCCAGAATATCGCCGACGCCGCTGCCACCACAGTCGACTCTCTTGAATCTAATGGGTTTCTGGTCTCAACCTTGAGTCACGCGGGGATCTGCAGTAAAGGCGTACTCAAGGAGGCTTATCACTTCGACTCCAAGGCCGATGTTTTTCCGCGATACGTCGATGAGAAATATCCAGCACTGGCCGCCAAGATGAGCTGCATTCAAACGGGGTGCTTCATGACTAGCTATAGGCTATTGCCGACTTCATGGTATGCAAGGGTCAGGCATCTCACACCCTTTGGGTCACGCACACAGCTGATATTGTGTGCCAAAGCAACCTGATGGCAGTTGCCTCATAAGTTTCACTACCAGTCCCGACCGTACAGTCCCTCACCTCGATGTCAATGCCGACATGGGCAACTTTGTCTATGCTGTTGCACAGCGAGCACCCGGTGGGCACTACATGGCCGAAGGAGAGAGCTGTAGTTGGAGTGAAGTCGCTCGGCAATGGGGTGAGATCACGGGGCAAAAAGTGAGCTATAAGCAGATCACAGAGAAGGAATTGATAGAAATCACACCCGACTCAGAATTTGGAAAAGAGGTCAGCGACATGTTCACGTATTGTGATAACCCGGGGTATGATGGTGGAATGGATCTGGTGACAGCAGCAGACATGAGAAAGGCAAGTCTTTGCTTGCACTCTTTCCGCACGACTTGGCTAACTACCCTATGTAGGCCGGCATCGACTGTCCCATGACCAATATAAAAAGCTTCATGAGCAGAGAAGATTGGAGCTCTGTTCTTGCATTGTAGGCTGTCGATAATCGAGGTTGATACAGCAAAGGACTCAGAAGACGACATATTAGTGGAAGCAAATGGCGATTTTGTACATGCGCAGCGTAGCACTCCTGATTCCCGCAGGTATTTGATTTAACCCCGTATCCATTGGGTATAAGAACTCTAGAGCTGAGTTTCCTAGTACACAATCAGGGGCCAGCCAGGTGGGATACTAGGGATTCGGAAGTCGAGCAGAGGTTTCTCCTTCACACCCCTACACACAAACTGCGCCGTAGAATGCTATAAAGTTACTATTCCAGTAACACTAGTCGTAAAGCTTGTTCTTATGCATGCTTATGGTGCATTTACTAAGATCGCATGGCACTAACTAACCATAGTGAATGCAAAGCTTGGCGTTGGTGGTCCGATGCGCTGCTGTATGAGTAGGCAACAGCTAGAAAATAATACTTTTGCTCTCTTGGACTTGTTGTTGCCTAAAGTAACAGGTTAACATATTATTCTTTTCATATTAAGCAACTTCGAAGGTACACGCGGAAATAAATCCACGGATCATCACATCGATAGTAAATCTAGGTGTAATCTGACAATATGCGCGAGATTGTAAGTCGTTGTTTATTCGAGACTTCTAACTTTACGGATCCTATTGACGGTCCGCGAACCAAACTAACTCACTAATACCATCTGCAAACACACATTTCGACCGGCCAATGCGTACGCTATGCTCGTCCTTCTTCGTGACTAAGTACTAATTATTTGTTTCCTTAACAGGGAAACCAAGTCGGCGCCTCCTTTTGGTATGTCTATCCAACAGATTTTTCGAGGCCAACTTCAACTACTAACAAAGGGTAGTGGCATAGGCAGACTGTCTCTCGCGAGCACGGTCTTGACTACAATGGCAGCTACCAAGGCTCGTCGAGCCTCCAGCTAGACCGAATTAGGGTTTATTTCAACGAAGTTGTGATCTTCCGTTATGCTACGTTACTCTGGATTTATTGACCATTTGTGCAAGAGGCGAGCACGAAATTCGTGCCCCGAGCTGTCTTAGTAAACTTGGAACCCGGAACTATTGACGCTATCCGTAGTAGCTAGTTCTGCAACATGTTTAGCCCGGATAATATACTTTTTAGCTAATCCGGCGCGGACAACAATTAAGCAAAAAGTAACGCAGCAGATGTTTGATCCAAAGAATATGATGGCAGCTTCGGACTTCCGTAATGGGCGCTTCCTGACATGCTCGGCTATGTTGTAGGTTTCCCTGCACTCGCTCATTTGCCCCTTTACCTCGTCTAGGTCCCATCTCATCGCTTTTCCCCATTCTATCCATGCACTTACTGCATTGCACGCAATTCCACAGTATCAGTTTGTGCAATCGCGAGCCGCCAGATCGAAGTATTCTCGGCTAGCACTAACCTAATGCTACAGCCGCGGGAAGTTATCAATGAAAGAGGCAGAACAGCAGATCTACAGCATGCAGAGCCACATCTCCGCGTACTTCGTCGACTGGATCCCGAATAATATCCAGACAGCAATGTGCTCCGTGCCGGCACTCGGCCAGGAAATGTCTGGGACTTTCGTCGGCAATTCCACGGCTCTCCAAGAGATTCTGAAGCGTGTAGGGGAACAGTTCGCCCTCATGTTCCGCCGCGAAGCCTTTCTTCACTGGTATACCGGGGAAGGCAAGGATGAGATGGAGTTTACGGAAGCAGAATCCAACATGAACGACCTGATTAGTGAATATCAGCAATACCAAGATGCTTCCATCGAAGAGGAATACAAGGAGTGAAATATACCTATAAATAAAACAAAGGGTGTGTTATCACTAAAGAGCAGGAGGTAAATATATATATTAAAGATGAATAGTTACATGCCATAGTAGTTTTAGTGGTATACAGTGTAGCAATTATCTAGCCAGCTAACAGCTAGCTTTAGCGGTTAGACAACTGCAGATAGTAGGAGACCGACTACAGATCTCTAGCTTCGCTTATCCGAATAATACTTACGTGAGCATTTTCTTATTGCGAAAGCTCTATCCCTAGATCACTGTCAAAGCTGGAGGAGTACAATCTCGTTGACTGTTGACCAACATCCATCTATTGACACCCCCCCCTATTCCACCATCACACGGCCATGCAGGTATGAAGACATGTACGTACAGGGATAACAGGCGAGACTAGATAGATGCCAAGCTTTGCAATGCTTTGAAGAGGAATGGGGCGTTTCTATGTAGTGTATTCTAACTTTAGCCTCATATTCCAAATGTAGGTAGCAAATAAGCATCTACTCTCACATTGAATTTTTCCATATCAAGACCTACATCGGACTACCTGCGCAACGATATCTAATAATCACGATACAGTCAGCCACCCGAAGCATGGGCCTGCTCTGGGTATCTGACCCTGCCATCCCTCCCAACTTGGTCAACGCCCATGTAGCGAAGAATACACATGCTAGAGTGAGGAGGGAGCGAACTGCCAGGTATCACGCCAGGCGGCATAAGTCAAGCTCAGAACAGCAACCCGCCGCTCGGCCTCATGTTCGGCACGAACAACACAGTTATTTCACATACGTCACACCTGCGGACACTGCCGTTTTCACGCGCACTTGCCAAGGCTTTTGTACCGAGACAGGAGGCAACTCCCTTCTAATGACCCTAAGTTCGCCCCTTGACAGCTAGATCTTTACACAGAATCGTTTCGAATGCTCATATAGCCCGATGTCACAGTTTGAATGTTCCCTAGTAAAATATTGTGAGTAAATGTGGTCTACAACCATTTCTAACAACCTACCTTTAATGTGTCATCTAAACTTTTTACTCAAGAATACGGTTACTAAATCTTATCGTGGTTAGATGTGGACGTAGTAATCTTACTTAATGGAGATCGCACCGGCAGCTTGACCCCGTACAAGCTTATAAAGCCACTATTTTATTCGACTGGCTTCCAGTAGCTCTCGCGAACCCTGTGATAAAGATGGGGTTCTATCTCTGCTCCTGCTGTAACTTGTACATCAGGACAGGAGCCACGCGATACTATTAATATGCTCTGCGATATAAAGCTTCTTGTCTGCATTTTCTCGCCGAGCCCATTGCAGCAACTTGTTATTCTTCTCGTGAGCCGATAATAAGTGATATTATCATCTATCTCTACCGTGTTATAACTAGCATCAGATGAAGTAAGGCAACCCAAACTCTCCTTCGGTTTCTAATCCTACGCGTGCAAGTCTTTCATTTTTAGTGAATAATCTTCTAAAAATGTCTTTATATTTCGTAGCTTATCGCTGGAGACCTGGTTGTTTAGGGCAAACATGTCAACGCTATCAATGAAATTTTCAGGCTTAGTGGTAGTTTGGACAAAATTTAGGGAATGAAAGGGCTATTACGGAAGTTGATAAAGGTACTATCATCGAAGGACGTACTGCGACTCGTCCATAACAATTCCTCGCAAAATAATGACACGATGGCGTGCATCGCCCTGTAAGCATTGCTCCGATAGCAGTAGCAGTTGGAACACAAGGCGGAGTTCCTAAGCACTCACTACTCGTTTTATGTCTAGGCTTAGACCAAGGCTAGAACTGAGAATATGTTACACATGTTAAATACGCTGTAAGCATCTGATTTTAGGCCCTGGTCACCAACCACAAACACCTATAAGTCCATCGAAAGTGAGGCTATTCAACCCTCGCTAGTGGGAGATACAATGGTAGACCCCGGAGGTTGAGAACGCCAATCCGATTGTATATAGAGTCAAGATCCGTCACCAAGGTCAGGAAAGGATCCAAATGGAGGACTTCAAGGACCTCGACAGCCATGACAGACTATTTTATTCTAAATAAAGTTAATTCTAAGCCCTTCTTGTACTAAGGCCCAATCATAAACCTTATTATACACGCTCAGGGTAGAGCACTTACATAGATAACCATCTTTGACCCTCTCGCAACCCTACCAGTAGGGCCTAAATCCTGCCCTAGCTAATTATCTGTCTGCCGATAACTTATATCGTGTACGACTATTCTCCGGAGGCAGCTCCTATGGTTGAATATGTTGCCATGGATGCATTACAGTAGTATTACTTCGTAATGCAGAAAGCCTAGGGGGCGGCAGAACCCATGCGTTTGTCGCACCGCCACAATGAGTCAGCAGAGCACTCCGTACCAAGTTATTAATATTGCAATTAGAAGCCTCAATTTTCGCTGTACGCTTAGCTTCAACGGCGTTCAAGTAGTGACTAATCTCGCCTTTAGCTTGGGCGGGCGTAACATTACTAGTTCGGCAGAAAACAAGATCATGCTCGGCTTGGATTACTTCCTTATACCTATAGCATTATATTAGTGGTTAACTAACTCGGTTAAAGAAAGCATAAGTAGGAAGGTTTAGCTCTATAAAAAACCCACCTGTTCTTTACACCGAGATTGTGCTCCTAAACAAATGCAAGAGTATAAAGCAAAACTTCCTAATACAAGACTATTAGCGCATTAACGTGATAGATTTTATTTCGCAATACAGTAGTTAAGTATGCAGCTCAAAAATCGATTGTCCTAGGTAGAGCTTCCAAACAGATCATAGGTATTATCTGTGAAACGTTCTCGGACTGTTGAAGGGTAAAATACGTGACAAATGGCGAGTGATTGTTATAATACCTGGCACAGAGTTCTATAACATGGGATATCCCTTTCATCCTGAGGGTACTCTCCTAGTGATGCCCTATCGGCAGCCATATAGCGTTTCGTATTATCCCAATAACGTTTAACAATAGATGGAGGGCTACAAATATGACAACCTAGGGCTATTAGCCTCTTTCCGGCCATTGACGAAACATGTCTATCAGGATACTGTCCTGCCGAAGTTTCTAGGAGTTGAACACAATGGTTGCGAGTACCCAAAACCCTGAGAGACAGACCAACTCGAAACTATAGCCAGCTATCGGTCATACGCCAGATGAGGAAACGCAGGACTGCCAACCTTCTAGACTATATACAGCAGTGATTTCTCAGCTGTAGAACACTCGCTTGTACATCGTCCCAAGGACAGGCCGACAAGATCGTCCAGAAGAGAACATATCTAACATACGTGAAAAGTATGCGGGGTGCTAGGAAAGCCGATAATTCTTTTAATGTTTTAGACCTATGGGCGTTTAGCGCGGGAGTATTTGGAACGCTAACCCACGTTAATATAGTAACTAACTAGTTGCAAAGCTTAAAAGCCCATGGATCGTCGGATCGGTGCCACAGGATAGTGTTAGAGGTGCTCATACGAGAAGATGCAACGGTCCCTAGCAGCATAACGCAGGTGAGCAGGTTGATGATCATGTCTTCGAACAGCTAACCTAGCGCAAATGTAAACCCGGCTAGGTAGAAGCAAGAACATATTACCAGAGGCCAGAGCCAAATGATGTAATTTCTTCGGCGGAAGCATATGTTGGAAAGAGCGGCAACGGTGATGACAAAGCAGAGAGGAACAAGGAAAAGATATGCGTTGAAGATTCGAACGGACGGTTTTAGGGGTTTGTTTGTTTATATAGTTTGGAAAGACCGTTGATTCGTTAGTGTTAGATCGTTGAGAATAGGCAATACGGTAAGTAGAGTTAAGCGAAGTGTTAGACGATAGGTCGAGACCGCCTTACGCGTTAGGAACTTCGAGGCGAGAATACTTATACGCCCTAGCTTGTCAAAAAAAGGATAAAGAACACTCACGGGCTCAGTTCTATAGGAATTTGAAAGGTCGGCAAGATAGGCTTAGTGCGAATCCATTCAACGGGATGTTTGTTATATTGTTAGCTTTAAGCCTTCACGGCTTTACGGAATCATTTCACGCCTAACCTGCTTATGTATGCCATCGAGCTCACCTGCTTTTAACAATATAGTATTAAGCAAGATAGCTAAACCTAAAAGTTCCAAGTCATATTAAAACTATCCTTTCTGGCACAATAGATTACACAGAGCATCAGTTCTTGTACAATTTTTGCTCGTCCTTAGGCACGAGTGGAGGTTACGGTGTACAAAAGGACAACAGGTCGGTTAATTAAGTACTTCTAGCTAGACTATCGAGTGCCTAATCATACCCATGGAACTGCCAACACCATAATATCGCCATCCTAGCTGTGCATACGGGGTCCTTCCTTGATAGAAGCACTTAGAATGGTAGCACAACTAACAGTAAGCATAAGCATGCTGCTTTATGTCCTATAATACAGCTAATGATAAACACGGCTTACATTGTCTTTGTGACTGCTCGGCGTTTTTAGCAAATCTCGCCTTTCTTAAGATATGTTAACGAGTACGAGTCCGCCCGCGAAGTATTCGCGTGTATTAATGGCCCATCTCCGGCACAACCGCCGAGGAGAAAGGGTTTACTGTATATAAAGACACCTAAAGGCAGTAAAGACTAACCGCCCCTAGGAATATGTAAGCTTTGTCTCCAGTTTCTTATAGGGGGCTACCTCGTCCGTACTATTTTCGTCTTTATACATGTTTAGTTTAATATAAGTTTTTCGCTCGTAATACCGCAAGTCATCTAAGCTTACTAGTTTTGCCTATCGCTTAAAAAAAGCTGATAACATTGTACAACAATGAAACTATAGTTATTAAATGAGTTACCTAGTCATATAGAGCCAGTGACACGCCTGGCACCTCAAGGGAAAAGAAATTGTTGCCTCTTCCTCTTCCCTTTTTTTCCTTTTATGTTGGCTGCAGTGCCCTGTAGTAAAGGATCTTGTGTGTGGCGCTAGGAGATGGCGGGTCTTTGCTAGGCTGATAGGCAGGTGGTTGGCCGCCTCCTTGGTCCTCGGGGTCGTCCGCCGCGTTGAGGTTACTACTATATGGTGCTTTACTATAAGGTGGTGGCAGCGGCGGCGGCGGTCCCTCGTTGACAGACATCGTTTCGGTAGAGAGGCGCCTCAGAGGAAGCTAGTAGGCTCAGCGTGATCACGATTGAGCGAAATCAGGACTGTAGCTCTATAGTTATACTGCTAACGGTCCTAGAAATATTCATGGTAAGTGTTAGCAACTAGCTGGGCCATTACCAAAGTGGCTGGTGCGTGTAATGCAGTTATGGCTTGTGGGAATAAAGGGGTAGTGAATAGTGTTTGCCAATCTCTTTATTCAATGCAAGTCGGCGTTGCCAGTGAATGGGTGCGCGGACCCATTGCACTGTAATCTCTATGTATATAACCCATAACACATACCTACCTGACTTTACAGTCCATCATCAATAGAAGAGCCATAACGGGATCTCATCAAAACACCAAGATAACTATCGTGATCTGTTGTTTCACAGTAAGTACGAATTTCGGTTCGCTGCAACACAACATCGGCGAGACCACATGGACTAGAATAGAACAGGTAACAACTAAGATGCAACTTGTAGCTCGGGAGGCAGTTTATTTACAACACTGTGTTAGTCGAGGGGGGTACGCTCTGCTTCTACCCATGCTGCTTACCTTCGTGTATGTAGGCCGTTTTCCTAGGGGCCCTCCACCAATAACGAGTGACCATGCTTCACATAACCCCAGTTAGTCACAGCAGAGTACCGGTCCTGAGACGACCGCGACCTCGATCCTCCTGCCAGCCACCAAGTATATCTGGCCACGTCGTCCCAAGGCCAAGGAAATAATATTGGCGCCCCGTCCGAGCGAATAGTGTCCGAACCTTGTCTTCCAAGTCGGTCACCTCAACAACACCCCCACGCCTCAGCAGAAGGTCAAGGGTAGAATACGCAACTAAGAGGTCGATATAGTTGCCGAGAAGCCCCCGTCCACGTGCGAGACTAAGCGTCTGGTTCCACTCAGCCAGTGCCGTGTCGAAGTCACCGCGCAAGTGCGCTAGTATAGCAAGCGCTGCTGCAATGCTGATCTGGCTGAGGACCGTGCTGATCCCGGGCGCACGAGTTGGCAGACTTTCCAAGCACCGAAGGTAGGCATCACGGAGAGCGGGGTCGGAGAACCAGGACAATCGCCGGTCCCTGACCTGGAACAACACTTGCATCAACCGAGCATTAGCAAACGCCAGCTCTAGGCGGTGACGGGCCCTGTCGTGGCATTCGTTTGGTTGTAGATGGACCTGCTCTGTATGTGCCTCCAAGGCTGTCATGGCCTGCTCGACATGACCCAGCTCGCAGTCGACCGCGCTGAGATGAATGGTCGCCTTTTCGGTTAGGTGCGAGCGTTTTTTGACAAGATCGATCAGCAGGGGCCTCGCCGCTGCAAACTGTCCTTCGAACCGATACGCCTTCGCCCTCATGTACGTGATCTCGTCTTGCTGCACTCGTTCGAAGAGGGTCGGGGAAGTGGACGCCGTCACACTATAACGTGACAGCTCACCATGCGCAGACGCCAGGAGGCCGAGATCTATGTACTGCTGGGCCCTGAAACAGATGGCCTCTACGAGGAAGGCCTGAGTCCGCTGATCTCCCTGGGGGAAGGACACGTGGGAGGGCAACTCCTTGCAGTTACCATACATTCTTTCGATGGCTAGCCGCCTCAGCGTCACCCTGGCGGATAGGACCTGCGAGTCGCTGCGTTCGGCGGCGTGCTGAGCGATACCGATGACCCCCCGCTTCCAAGCCTCGTCGGAGAAGCGGGATGCCGACAAGCAGGCTTCCGTCACCTGGTACATGGTCGACTGGGAAGTCGTGATCCCCGGCAAGTACGCGATGACATGCCTGAAGGCGGGGAGAAGCCTGGGACCGAGGCTGGTGTACCTGGGAAGTGTGAGTGCCTTGCCTCTGTGCGCTGCACCGGCCCGCGAGCTTTGGCTACCTACCCTCTGGCGTGGTGTGTCTTGTGCTTGGGAAAGCTGTGGCTGACGAGCCGGACCGCCTCCTCTTTCCGTTGCGGGGACCGGCCCCAGTTCCCCAGGTGAGCACGGAACGAATCGCGTACATGGATGTCCTTGCCCTCCATAAAGACGAGCCCTACTTTGACCACGTCCTGCAGTGCGTTGGCGAACCGCTGTTCGTTCCTCACGAGCAGCGATACGCCACTCGGCGTATCTACGACTTCGCCGTCCTCTCCCCACGTGCGCGATGGTAGACGCGCACGGCCAAACAAAGCCGCGGGGAGCATATCTTGTCCCAAGCACAGAAGCAGCCCGGCCAGATCCCTGCTGTTCAGGTCGAGTCTGTCGAGGAGTCGGGCGAGCCATGGTCCCACGCTGGGGTTGCACGGAAAGCTGCCGGCTCGATGAAACAGCTCGAGGCGGACCGACTCGTCCATGTGGGCGAGATAGTTCAATGTTTCCCGGTTCTGCACGTTGCGATGGGAGTCGATGGTGGCATAGAACACCCCAGCAAGCGTAACTGGCCCCCCAGCCATGAAAGACTGGTGAATCATGTGTAGTCGTGTCGGGTTGAGGCGTGGGTCGAGGGTCCGGGCGAGGATGTAAGCGGTCACTCGACGCTCCTGCTCGCCGGAGAATACATGTAATGTATCTCGAATGGAGCGCTCGGCGAGTAAATGGTCTATCGTATCCGGGTACCTAGTCCGCACACACTCGAAAAGAGTAGCAGAGAGAAGATTCCGAACCGAAGATGGATCAGTCTCCAGAACGCTTTCCAACTCGATAATCTTCTGGTCATTCACCACACAAGCGAGGCGCATGTTCGGTGTTTTTCGATCATCTGCCGTTGGATTTAGGATAGCGCGTACGGCTCGCCAAGGCGACTAAGACTAACCTTGGGCACAATCCGGTGGAGTCCTTCTATAGTACTTACGCAGGGGAGCAGGACCCCGTGCGGTCGGGGCGGGACGGGCCGCATTTGCATTAATATTATTCCGCTAACGCGACAGAAAGGCCAGGGGAGTAGAAGTGTGTTGTATTGGTTATGGAGACTACAGTAAATTTACTGGGTGTGGCATTAGACTTTTATAGTGTATATGACCCACACTGTGCCCAGCCTCTTATCTGCGATCTGCGGCTATTTCCCGAAAACTAGTTGCTTGTTTTAGTCCTTCCCCCGCATCCTATATTAAGACTAAGCGCGCTCTATGCTTCTCCAACTTCCCGTAGTAATGTTGACGGCACCGCCCAGCATGTTTTTGTTCAAATTCGGTCTCTGTTAGGTCCTCCACTTACCTATCTTTGCCTTCCCGGGCCTCCTAACAGTTTGCCCGCATATCCCGGTAGATGCAGGGTTTGTTCTATTGGCACAGTTAAAGGCGTTGCTAGCCGAATAGTCTGCTAGTTGCTAATTCATAAAACCGCATAATTAATGCGTCGGCTAAGCCGTGCTAAGCTCAGCTTAGGTTTACCGATAAGGGCATTCTTCCTATGAACTTTAATTTCAACTCTGTCGCGTGCCTGGGCATCCAGGTCGCCCAGCTCACCATCCCAAAAACCTCACCAGACGGGGATGCATTTCTCTCTTGATTTGCTCTCGGCCTGGATGCATTGAGAATTCTTCTGTATGCTAACGCAGTGCCAGGGAGTGCGGGGGGCAACGCGTCCCTTCATGTATCCATCTTGCGATCTCCAACGGGCTCGGGCAACCCGATGCATCTGAGCATCTGGGAACTACCGGCTGCGTATTCGATACTGCCCAGACTGTTACCGAGTTGGTCACCCGTTCCACGACCAACGGCATAATAACACACACTGTTACAACGTCTTTACTATCCCAGTAACCAGTTTAGCATCGCCAGTTTTGGTGTCAACTATTTCCAGCCAAGGTACGCAAAGCACGAGCTCATTCGCGGAGGGCATCACACTTACGAGGCAGGGAGCTGGTAGCGGAAGTGTAATAGTCGCACCCGTGGGTTATGCTTCTACAGGTAGGTACGTTCGTCGTGATCTTGATGGCCTCAATCTAACTCCACTTCCTAGTTCTTCCTACCGGCGAGACGGCGACGGCGGCTAAGAGCGGGGCGCTTATAACGGCACTGCCGATGGTATCCGGTAGTATTTCCACCAGCCCCGTAACTGGATCGGGAGTAGGATTGGGAACCTCGCCGTCCGGACTCACAGCGCCCACCTCATTCACGCCAGCCACTTCTATAGGCACCCCTCCGACAGAATCGTCGGCCGTATTCTCGTTCACATTCCTATCTACACTAGTAGTTTTCTTAAGCACTCCTTTTATAGGATCGTCGGCTAATGCAGGAATGCAACCGAGCAATACCCTAGCACTATAAGCACCCCTCTAATAAACCCAGACACAGCGTTGGGCGCTTTACTAAGTGGAGAAGCGCTACCAACAGGTACGCAGACATCCGGAACGCAAACAATAATGCAAACATTAGGGACATCCTCTCTGGCGGTGGGTCGCTCGGTGCTACCACCATCCTCGGTATCCATATCTACTACTACCACCGTGACAGTTTTCGTGACAAGCGTAATATCGGCCGCGTATTCATCGGGAAAGGCCTAGGTGCAGGATCAATTAAGATACGGGCTAAAAGGGCTAGGAGATTTCGCTAGGAGTGAGCACATGCAGTATTTGATTCTTATATTTAGACCCTCGCCATATCATTTCTTTTATCGTTCCCAGCAGTCATCCTGTTTCTAGCTCATTGTGTTATAAACCGTCTCGACACTATGGCGTCCATGGGCTATCACCCGCTTTATATAGCCCTGTAAAGCTCTCTTTATTTAAAGCATTGCTATCGCTTGCCCTAATCCATAGCATCCCTGACTTAGGCAGAATAGCACCCACCAGAAAAGAAATAGAGACCCTTAGCAACGCTTCTATTACGCCCTACGGCTGGCGGCCAGGGTTGCCTCCAGAATCGGTGCTATATTACCAGCGATAAGGCTGCTTGTGATTTTGCTGCGGCGCACCGGAATCCTTCGCTCTGATGGAAAAAGGCTTACTGGAGACCTCTTCACCCCTGTCGAAAAGGATCGAAGACATTAAGAATCAAGCTTTAAGCGATGCAACAGTGGATTTACGCCGTAGAGCTACTGGCGTCAAATCCATGTGCAATATTCTAAGCTGACTATATGATACTTTAGCCCAAAGGTTCCCATGAACAACCTCGGCCTCACCAATGTGTTCATTCCTGCGACGCTAGGCGCGATGGATAGTGTAGTGCTGCCCTCCAGACCGTCATAATCCAACCCCAACCTCCCATGTTTAAGCAGTGGCATCCCCTGGAGAGACGCTCTCAGGAGTCATCTTCTCTGGAGAGTTTCGAGGTGCCTCGTACCGAAAACCAACTGGTGTAAAGTATTGGGGCAGGGGGTAAGATCGACCTTGATGACAATGTTAGAATGCGTACTGCAGGTGACCTAGGTGGAAGGTGAACATACGATGCGGGATGGCGGAGGCCAAATTTCATTCTTAGTTGACGAGTATGAATAAAAGCGTCCGTTGGTAAAAACGAGGAGATAGACTTCGCTGCTGCACTCTTGCTTGAATTAGTTTGCTTTACGCAACAGAGTCAATCGCCTCCTCTAAATGCGGACGTAGTCTGACCGACGGGTCCGAACGGCCTTTGGCATGCTCTTGAGTCATTCTGAATATAATTCTCTTATATATCCGTAAACAGGTAATAATAAAGATAGTTAAGTCGTAATAATGTATTCATAAAAGTGTAAAACTTTGCTGTGATATATATAACACAGCTTTTATGTTTTACGATTCCGTTATCAACTTTTGCGATTTTCTTGTTCTAATTCTTATATATGTAGAAACAGTTTCCCAAAGGCGAGATATACATTCATGCTGCCAATTCCTATTCACGTATATATGTTGCCTCCAAAGGCATTTACGTTCTAGTAGGCCGTACATATTGCATTGTACTCTCCCGCTCACCGAAAATGGAGTCAATAGCAACTAAAATACTCTACAAGACTGCGGTTTTATTACTAATCAACAACATACGCCAATTTCGACTAGTAAACCTGTGCTGCGCTACAGTAAGCCTCCGTATCCTCGCCCGTCACTTGTATGTCTTAAACACTATTGCTTGTTTGCAGGAATTCAAAGAATTCCTGAAAACGATTCTAGGAAAAAAAGAGTCGGAGACGAAGTGAACAGCAGCATTTTCCCTCGTCCTGTCCGGGACACGCAGTAAATCGTCTTTTGGGAGATAGCAAAGAATATGTGGAAACAAGTGAAGGTATATCTTGCGGCTTTCTAGGGAGGCACGCGTTAGAGGATGTGGTGCGCGACTCAGAATTCTCGTTTCGCTTGTTTCGACATCGTGGTTGACGACCACTAATTATGCCGCACTTTGGAGTGACCAACTCTTAAATCGCGAGGCGCAATTTGGGCGGCAAGAGTGGGAAAGAAAGGAACGCGCTGTCCCTAGAAGTCTTGTTTGTATGAATAATGTTGTTATTATGAAAGGTAGAGTCGGGCTTGTTATGGGGCACTTAGGCGTCCGAAGCTTTCAGATCGGAAGTATAGCTATTAGAGCTGCTAACGGCGTTGTGTTGCGAGACGGATAGAAGCGGTGGTTTGTCCCATAACCTTTGTGAGGTCCATCCATTGGCGCGAGGAAGTAGTCACAAGGAGCTCCCTCTATAGTCTTCCGAGTTATTGGCTATCTTTAGTGAATATTCGTTCTGGTCTAACTTGTTGACTAGGTACAGCGTCCGTTGCTTGCCGGTTTTGGTGTTCTTCGTAAGAAAGATTGCGAGGGACGTGTATTTGATGCCTTGTTGCATCGCAAACTTGGCTATCTGGTTCTGGACCTGTTCTGATTAATACTGTTACAAAAGTTGAAGAATAGGAACTGCTGGTTGAGGAATGGCTAGTCATCCTTCTCGTCCCTTGCTCCGTCCATGGTTGAAATATTGGTGGCCTGTAAATGTTATAGCATTCGCTAAACCACAGGATCGCGGCTAGCACTTGCCAGACCAACACAAACAGCTGCGGGAAATAGAGGATCCGTGTCACGTTAATGTCTTTGGTGTCGGGCGTGGTCGAGTGGACGAAAAACCAATGGAAGGAGTTAAGAAGTAAAGGACAAGGAACTAAGACAGGGAATCAGGAGAAGGACGATGCTTTAATTCCTTTATAGAAGTTGGGGGATTAAGCTAAAAAGCAGCCCGGCTGCCGCATTACAAAAAATTAAACCCTTAGTAACGTATCATACTACCTTATGCAGAATTATAGAGTGATATTTTTGCTATATAGCAATAGCTTAACTATATATCTCTTTAATCTTTAACTTTATGTTTGTATTCGAGCTAGGCTTAAATAACTTTAACCGTAAAAATTAAAAGCTTGTAGAACAGCATATAAAATCGTAGTCTTTGCAAACATAGCGGCATTTCTAGAAGTAAAATAGTTTATATACTATTAAAAGTTATAACATGTTATTTTTCCTTAAAAAAGCAATTTTACTATGTGTTTTAGTGGTTTTATACCGTTATGTTTAAATGTTTAAAGCTTAATAGGACTACTAGCTTACTATAACCTTTTATGTTATACTATAAAATAAGTTTAAGGATAATTAAACTTTTTTTAGTTTAAAACTTTTATAACGTTATTCTTTTTTCCTTTTTTACGCATTTAAGCCTTAAGAAACGTTATGCTTTTTAGTTTAAACTAACATTTAACTTAAGAATTTTCTTTAGTTATGCTTTTTTAAAAGTTTTTTGTAAGTTAAGTTTAACTGTTATGTTTTAGTACTTTTAGTTAGTAGCGCAAGCGGTGCAAAATATAAATATTAATAAGCGTTTTATAAAATATAGTACTTAATTTTTTTTTACTATATAAGGTTGTTAACCGCATTAAAGATTTTACTAGGTTTAATAAATGGTTTTAAAACTACTTATATAGCATTTAAAGCTAAAAACGTAGTAGCACTAACTGTTTTACTTAAATTAAGTTGTTAAGCTTGCTAGCTTATATTATAACAAGGACTACTATATAAACCTCGTTGAAAAAAACCTAGTAGGACTTCGGTTAAGCTACAATTAAACAAAAGCTTTTGCTTTTAATAACTATAAAAGGTTATTATAATATTTACAATATTTGTAAAGTTTTAGGTTTTAAGGTAAAACAAAATATATGTGATAACAATTTTAGCTATATGCTTACGGGAATAGTCCACAAAAGAATTGTTTGTTATGCTTTAAGCTAAACACTTGTATAAAATTTAACTTATGCTTCTCGGTTGTTAAATTTTCTTAATGTTTTAGTTATACCTTGTAATATTTATTGCTTATATAATATAGCTTTTGTTTTTAATACTTAAGCTAAGTTTTTAACGTTTTATTTTAATATTGGTTTAACTACTAATTTACATTTATAATTTTAAGCTTTTTTACTTTATTAAATTTATATACAATAGCAGTTATAGCAAACTGTGCGCACTCGTGTAAAATAATTAAGCTTAACGCACTTTAGTTTAATAAAGCTATAGTTTTTGCTATTTAAGTTCGCACTAATGGATTTTCGAATGTTAATATTGTAAAACTTATACTTGTTAAGCTTGCGTTCACGCAGCTTAATTTGGTTAAATTAAACGATAAGCTGCTTTTATAAAAATAAAAATAATATTGTTGTTTAATGTTAATAAAAAAAAAGCTTTTATAAATGCTTATTTTACCTTTTTTAAAACTTTTTATAAAATTGTTGCACACTTATATATTTTTAAACCGTTTATATTTATAAACCTTTTATTTATAAACTTGTTATAAACTATATATTTTAAGTATTAACGCTACAAGCGACAAGTTATACGCTTAAAAACAAGCGTTCGCTAATATACTAATTAAGGAAAAAGCATTAAGGAAAAACAACAAAAGCAGTTAAAAAAACGAACCAATAACGCGTTATAGTATAATTGTAAAAAAAAAAAAAAAAAAAAAAAAAACTTAACAGTTAATAGTTTATAAAAAAGCTTTTAAGATTTACATAAAACTATAATATATATTTACTTTCGTTTAGTTTTTTTTAACTACTATTGCTTTTTTTATCCTTGGATAAAAATCCGCTATTATAATAACTTACTTTGTGTAAAAAGTAAGAGCATAATACTTTTTTCACTGCTTTTGCAAAAATATATATGCATTAACCTAGCTATTTTTTACAGGGGACTTATTGTTTAAGTTGTATTTTTTATCACAATTTCGCTATAATTACACTTTGTTGCTTAACTAACTTGTAAACCTTTAAACAAACCTAAAAAGCGGTGTATAACTAAGTATTTTAAACATTAGTTAAGCAGCTAAAACGCTACAACTAAATCTTATCCTAGGTTTAAAATCTAATAAAAAGCATTAAAACGTTAAATAAACCTTAAAGTTTTAACTTAAGTATTTAAAATTAACTAATTTAAACGTTAAAGCTAACCTGTTTTGCTAACAAGCGTTTTTTAAATATTGCCCTTTGTTCTTTTTGCTAAAGTTCTTTTTTTTAACCTATAAACTTTTGTTAACTTAATTATTATGTAAAACAAACTTTAGTAGCCTTTTATAATATCCTTTTATATTTAAATAACGTATGTATACTAGTATTAAGATTTATTGTTTTACTTTAATTAAAAAGTTTTATGTTTGCTAGTTATGCTAGTTTTGCTAGTCTTGCTAATTTTGCTATTTTTGTTAATTTTGTTTTTTTAGCTATATTTTATAAGTATAAAAGGTAATCCTATTTTACACGCGCATTATTAATTTAATTTAACATTTTTGTTTAACTTTTGTTAAAAAAGTTAACTTTTAATTTAAGGACGATATTTTAAGAAAACTTATAATAAATTATATACAACCGTTTAATTAGTTTTATGTTAAAACATGTTATATATTCTTTAGCTTTTTCGCGAAATTAAATAAATCGGGTTTTTTTTAGCCCTAAAACTAGTTTTAACCGGTTTATTATAATGTATAAGTTTTTAACTATAAATTTATTAGTAGCAAAAACAAGATTATAAAATTTAATAAAATAAACTAGCATATTTTTTTAGCTTTGCTAAGTAAAAGTTTAAAGCAAATATAGTTTATTAACGTTATAAAAAACATTTTAAGCATACGTTTGCTTCCGTAAAAATTAATAGCGAGGATAAATTAAAGGGGTAGCGTTAAGTTGCTAAAGCAAAAGTTGCAAAAAAACGTATTAAACTGTTCTTGTTTAACAATATTATTATTAAGCTTTTTTTAATGCTGTTAAACCTTTTGTTAATTTGTTCGAACTTTATGTTAAGCTTTTTGCTAGTTTAATTTTAACTGCTACAAAAAAGGTTTAATTCGTAAAAAAAAAAAAAGATGTTGTTTATTTTAAGCATTAACAAATCTATTATAAGCTATATAAAATAACAAGGTTATAATTAATTTAATAAATAAAGAACGCATAAGTAAATATATTATAAATAATAGTTTAAGTAATGTTAATAAGTAAAAGGAATATATGTTATAGCTTATAATAAATTTAATATAATTCGTAAAAGAAAAAGTAACTTAAAACGTAAAACTATTGCTTATAAAGCAAATAAATAAAGTAAGTTATATAATACTGTTAACTTTACTTTTACTTCCTTTTTTTTAAGAACTATATAAGTGTTAAGTAAACTAGTTAACTAACTAAGCTGTTTATAATAAAATTAAATAAAGTGCTACTAAAAGTTAACCTATTTTCTAAATCCGCGAGCATGTACGAAATATTACAAGATAAAACTAGTAAATTAGGATACGTTAAAAGACTAAATTATAAAATATAAGCTTAAAAAGCTAACTTTAAGCGTGGTTAACTTAAGTTATAAAAGGTTACGTTAAGCTATAAACTTAATTAACTAAAGAAAAAAGGTTTAAAATAAATAGCTAACGTAAATTCTAGTGTTACTTTTAATTATGTTTTTTAATGTTAAGCAGTTAATCTTTAGCTTTTTCTCTTTAATTTTATTTTGTCCTTCGAACACTTTTATAAAACGATTTTATTATACTATAATAAAAAGCTATTTGCTATTAATTTAAATTATAATAAAAAGCTAGAAAGCGTAAAAAAGTAAATATTTTGCGTTAACCTTTTTTCGTTTATACTTTAAACTTATAGCTTAACATTATTAAAGCAAAAAGTAGCTTTATTTTTAAGTGTATTTTTGCTTTTTTTACGTTTTTAACTAAACTTATATTTGTATAATTTTAACATTTACTTTTTGCTTAATCTTTTGCTTTTTGTTAAACAAGTTAATGTTATTATTTTCACTAGTTAAATTTATGATTAAATAAAGATAATAGCAACGCTTTAAAATACTATAAGCGGGGGAGCAAGCGCGAGCGGGGCTAAATCTTGTAAGCACTGTAGCTCGGGCAAGCTATTATAAAAGTATTAGCGGATAGCGCGTAAAATCTCGCTTTTCCGCTAAGCGCTTATAAAAGATTTATAAGCGAAATTAAGTTGTTAAACAAAATATTTTTTTTTTAAGGGGTTTTTACACTTGTTTAAATATAACTTTAAAGCATTTATATAATAAAGCTTTTTTACAAAGTTATAAACATAAAATTAAAAAGCTTAAAAAATATTAAAAGGTTTATAACATTATATATAACAGTTATAGTTAGCCGGCTAGCAGTAGTAGCAAGCTTTTAAAAAAATTATATTAACTTTAAATTAATCTTTTAAGTTTTATTTTTTGTTAAAAGTATTAATGGTTTACATAAAACGCTATAGCGTTAAATATTGGCTAAATTACGTTATTAAGTTAAATGCGCAAAAAGGACGAACAAGTTAATACAAAAAAAAGAGAAAAGAAAAAGGAAACGAAGTTAATCTAAAAAGAAAAAAGAAAAAGTTATAAAATATACTTTAATACGTTGTTAAAGTTAAGTTTTAGCTTGTTACTTAAGCTTTGCTTTAAAAAAACACCTTGTGCTTATTACGCTTGCTTGTTAAACGTATTAACGTTTTAATAGTGCTTGTAAAAGCGTTATAAAAAGCTTTTACGAGGTTTTAAAAGGTAATAATGTTTAACATTCCATTAATAACCGCTTTTTAGATTTAAGTTTATAAAACGCTTAATATTTTAATGTTTAACATGCTTTTATAAATAATACAAAGTATTTTGTTTTAATAAGCGTTTAAAATATATAAACGTTGTTTATTATTAAAGTAAACTAAGTATAAAAAGTTATTAATAACTTCGTATAAAAAAAGCTTTAATAGCTTTTTAGTAATTATTATATTATCCTTTTGCTTTTTTTCGCTTATATTATTACCGCTATTTATACGTTATTTTTAATTTAAATATAAGCTGCTCGCTAACTAGTTTATTATAAAACTTACCACTTTTTTTATGTTAAACTTTTTCCTGCCCTTTTTTTTTTCCTTTTTTAATCTTATAATATATACTTTTGCTATTTTACTTATGCTTAATTATAACGTTACGCATCGCTAAACTTTTCACGCTTTTTTTTATAATCAAAGCTTATTATAGCAGTAAAACCATAATGTTGCAATAGTTTTTATTATATATATAAACAAAGGAAGCAAAAGTGTTATTGTTTACAACGTTTAACGCGCAACTGATTTAGCAGCAAAACAAAAAAGCGTATAAGTTTGCCTTTTAGCCGGGCGTAAGTTTTTTTCACCGCTAGTTTTCTTATCCTTAAACTAAATACAACATGTTATATCCGTACTTTACTTTATTAGCTGCAAATCGGGCTCCGGGATTTTAAACATAATGCTTTTAAGAACACTATTTAAAAGTTGTTTAACAAAACATATAATGACCTAAAGCTTTAGTCCAACCTCGAAGTTCGAAAAAGT
This sequence comes from Xylaria castorea, assembly GCA_022495115.1. Taxonomy (NCBI): domain Eukaryota; kingdom Fungi; phylum Ascomycota; class Sordariomycetes; order Xylariales; family Xylariaceae; genus Xylaria; species Xylaria castorea. Next base: position 64,722 of record MU382682.1, read on the forward strand.
GTTATCTTTAAAAGTTATATAAACCTCGTATACAATAAGATTAAAACGTTGTCCTAGTTTATATAACGCTTTAAGGTTTGCTGTAAAGCTTAAGGAAAAAGTAACCGGGCAAATTAGTTTTACGTGTGCAAAAATATAAAAAAGTAAAACATACCTAATGTTGTTATCAAATATAAGCTATTTTACATAGTTAGCTAAAATGAGATTATTACTAGTTTTTAGTTAAAATTTTAGCTTAAAAAAGATTTAATTTATAAGGATAACGAAAGCTATAAGTTCGTTTTAGTTATTAAATATTTTAATAGTTATTATTTAAAACCTTGTTTAACTAGCTTAGCTTTTATAAGCTTTTAAAAACCGATTTTAAGCTTACTAAAAACTAATTTTTGCTAAAACTTAAAAGCTAAACATTAATTATATTATTTTATAAGCTATTTATTAAAAAGTATAAGCTTAGTTATACTAGCTGCTTATTTTGCTAGGACAATTTATAATATAAGCTAATATTTTTTAACTAAAAATAAAAAAGTACTTTTAACGTTATTAATCCTAGCAAGCTTATATTTTTAATGTTTAACTATTATATAAAGTTATATGCGCGCATTAATAACGTTTTAAATTAAGGAAAGCGTAAAGCAATACTACTAATTAAACATAAAAAAGTATTTTTAATAATAATAATTTTAGTAAGCTTATGTTTTTAAAACTTAGCTATTATAACAAGTTAAACAAATGCGTTAATAGTGATTTAAATTAAGCATAGCTAATAAAATCAACATGTTTTTTAAAAACTATAGTATTAACGTTTAATATCTTAAAAATAAATTAAGGAAGCAAGTTATTGTTTAATTTATTGCTTATAGCTACAAGTAGTTATAATGAAAAGATTTCACTCGAGCTTATATTAGGAATAGAAGCTAAGCTATGCTTTAAACTACAAAAAAGGAAAGAAAGTACTGTGGATCTTAGGGATAAAGTAGCGTTCGGTGTTGTCGAACCCATTTCGGGTGCTATAAATAGGAAACTTTGTAGAAAGTACGTACTGCTTAGATGCGCTACAGGGAACGAGGGCGGCTTGGTTTGCAAAGAGTAGATATTACTTGGCACTGAAGGCAGCGACGGCGCTATACCTTGTCAAGAATAAACACTACTTGGCAACGATAGCACGGGGGTCCACGGAGAGTGAGCATTCCTCAACATGGTAAGCAATGGAAATGCACAAGTTAGCGGAGAGGAGAGACTACTTGATACTGCAGGTAACAACAGCGATATAGCTTGCAAAAAGTAACTATTACTCAGCGCTATAGCTAACGACGGCGCAGAAGTCCGCGGGGAGCATATGTTATTCTGCATCGCAAGCAACAACGGCAGGGACGGTACTAAGGCAAAGCTAAAAATAGAAAGCGTGGAATTCTCCGACACCTAGTACGAACTTAAGCCATTTGGCAATTTACTAAATGACGTAACATAAGGAATAGTTTATGAGGTAACTTAGCTCTAGAGCTGTTTTTCTACTATAAAGGCTTGTGCGGTATTGTTTGTTATAATTAAATTATCGTAGTATCCTATAAAATCTTGTATTTCGGTGTTTTATGTTGCTTGTCCGGTTTAAACCTTTATGAAAAACTCGAAGGTTGCTAAGCTAGCTGCGGGGAAGCCTAAATTGTTTAACATGATCACTCCAAGTGGCAAATCTTCTCGCGCTGCCGAAAGACTATGCATGTCGGGAGGCAAAAAACTACGAGAATTTATTATCTCGATTATCTCGTCGTCCCTAGAACTACTCTCGTCATCTATATTTTCTTCGGTAATAGAAAACAGAGCTAAATAGGCAAAAAGGAAAATCACGTCCGTTATAAGTTTAAACGCCGAATCTTTTTTTTAGTTAGGAAATTTGCTTTTTAAAAAAGTCATTATAACTGTTAAACTAGCAATGTTTACCGTACTTAAGCTTCGACCTGCGGCTAATTGTTAAAGAGATCGTTTCCATTGCTGCACAAAACGACCGTGCACAGTTAACAAAAAAGTATTCATCCACTAAATCTAACAAGTAAAGCTTGAATTGCCCAGCTTTCTGTTTTCCAACAGGTAGTTTTTCTAACGAAGTCAAGATTTTGCTAAGAATGCTTTCTCTTTAAGCTGGTTTCATTAAGAATATCTGCAAAAGCATATGCATGGCCACTAGGCGTAGCCCGTCAAAGCGAACCTACCTTCTACCGGAGAGATCTCGCGCATCATTTTCCAAGTATTTCGAGGAGATCTGGATCTCGCCCCGAGTCGCATTTGTCGAGTTCGAAGAAGGATTCTTCCAGGCGGTCAGCGCCCCCCCTTCTTTTTAGCTGGCGTACGTCCAGCTCTTCTGCACAGCTCTGCGGAATTTTCCGCGCTTGTTAGATGATGGGCCTAAGATCAACTCCGGAGATAAGAGTCAGTCGTGCATCACCGATTCGGCTGTCTCCTAATTTTATCGCAGAGTGGTGCTTCTTGGTTTTTGGAACGATATGATCCGAGAATCTGTCGGTCGGCGTGTTCGGCGCTCAAAGGGCGGAAACCTCGCTGCGCTCGAAAGCCAGACAGATACGGAAGTGATAAGCACTGATCGCCGCTAGGGAAAACCCTACGCGAAGATATTTAGGCGAATGAGATAGGTCGCGTTTCTGTCACGGCTGTACTGCTCGGCGCAAGTGTCTGCGTTTCTGATTGTGGGATATATTGTGAAAGACTTTTTGCGCTGTTTCCTAGGTCATTATGACTGTCAAACTGGCAATGTTTACCACCCATTCCAACAATGAGTGAGTAACGGTCAAATTGCCTCGTCATCTTTTGATCAAGACCCTTAGCTGGAACACTGCGGATTTTCTGAATACCAAAAAGACTTGAAGAAATAAGACGAGCAACGGGCTTCGTATTATGGAGCAGACCACTGATGATCCATATACAAGCTATCACACCATCTAATAATGTTCGTGTGATCTTGGCAGTCGCGGGCATAAGGTCATGTCGTATTTCCGAAAGGGATAGTGAGTGCACCTAGGGTCGCGCGGGGATATCTTCGTTACCCGAAGATGACGAGGACGGCGACAACGGGCTGCTGAGCGTGTTAGTGACGTATGATGAGCTCACACATAAGGGTAACACAAACAGGACGGGGCGGCATGGAGGAACAGTTCTGCTATCCAAGTTAGTGAGCCAGTCACACACCACCACACAGAGCGCTAAGTGCAACTCAAATGAGTAACATACCGAAAGCTTCGAAATGTTAATTGAAGCTATCATCAAGTTAGCAGAGAGCTTATCACACAGGCATGGGATGTGCGCGAGCATGCGCGGGCAATTCCAAGAACTTACTAAACAGTTTCAGGATGTTCGCAGTAATAGAGAATAGTTTCTATTCTCGTGAAATGACTTGATGGTCGGGATCAGTTCGTCAACCCGCAGTAGACGCCTCCTGCATGGTGCGTCGTTTGTGGGGGTTCCGGAGGTCGCCAAAGACTTGCCTGTTGGCCAGGAGCAAGCCACAGGCTTTACGATCGACCCAGCTCCCCGCCGGCGCGAGGGTCTGGAGGCCACGGGCGGTGTTAATGTTAACGCAGCCCTGTATTCCGGGGTCGCCGTCGGTGATCAGGTCCTAGGTCGCCCCGACGTGTTCCAAGTACCGCGCGATCTCTTCGTTGCATCGCAACGCGAGGTGCTTGCATAGGTTTCCAAGCTCTAGGCCTTCCCACAATCTAGGGAACACCAAGATCTTATCGAGAATTTCCAGCACGCCGCGGTGACGAGCGCCGGGCCTCGTCTTCTTCTGGCCGCTGGCTTCATCGAGTAGTAGGTGCAGGCTGATGCGTTTACTAGGGCTTAGTCTGACAAGCCAGTCGCCCACCAGCTTAGGCTGCGTACCCTGGTATCGGCGGATGCTGCGGAAGATCTCCCCATCGGAATAGCCATACTATGGAAAAAATGGCTTCAACAGCGCTCGTATAAAGTGCTCGTAGAGCCTTATGGGAGTATCGTCTGGCGGGCAATGGAGTTGGACGACCCAGGTGACCTGATCGCTGAAAAGCTCAGCCGCGGCTTTGAATCGGTGTTGGTCCGCTGGGCACCAGATTTTAGTGCTTTCGACGAGGGGGTATTTACTACTGTAGATCGATCGTTTATCGCAATTCTTCCTTGGTGACCTGTAGCTCGTAGAGGATGGAACCGAGTTGCGCTTCTGTCACTACGCTTGCGACATGATTAGTGGGCATGCCGGGCTTAAAGCTATAAGAGAAGAAAGCTCGGACAGGCGTGCTTTTACCTGGTTGTTTCTTTTGCGGGGGTATTTGCAACAAGCTTTGAAGTCGAGAAGCGAGACGGGCACTTCAACGAAAGCATAGTGATATCGTGTGTGAAGATTGGTCGGGAGTGTATCCGAATGCTATGATGCCCTTTGGGACCCGAGCATGGCTGGTGTTGCTTGCTTACCCGTGAGGCAAGCCCATTTTTATTTAGATGGGTTATGCGAGAGCTGGGTTGACGAAATTGTAGGAGAAGCGAGTGGATAAGTATTGATGTTGTAGAAGAGATAGAGGTAATTGACATGAAAGATCCGTGCGGGGTAGCTATATAAGCACTGTCTATCGTATTTGCTACAAAATCTGACAATGGAAACCCGATTATGGACATGGAGAAACTGAGACGTTGTTGAGCCGCCGCATGAAAGAATTGCCCGTAAACCGCTATTTTTGCGGGAGCCGATCCCGAACGGCATGAACTTTGTTGGGCAGGCTTTATGTAAATGGTGAAGCGATTGCTTAGCGACTTTGATTTGTTCGGACGGCATCTTGTAAAAGGGAGACACCGTGAAGACGAAGAAGCAGCAGCCAACGTCATCGGACAACTAGACAGGATAGATGTTAAATTCCGATAGCACGCGAACCAGTGCCAAGCCGAAGTCCAACGCCTTGACTTAGAGATCACCGTTAGCACGGGCGCATATCGAGACGTGGCAGCAGCAGATTACGATTCTGGAAAGCCGTTCCAGCATCATCAACGAGTATCAAGCTCAGCTGGAAACGCAACTGATGGAAGAGCGACGGGAGATCGCCTAGTCTTACATGAGCGCCCAGGGGACCGCACAGCAAGAAAGAAAGCGGCAGGATTTGAAGAAGTCGGCAGTTCTGGTGCAGAAGCCATACGTAAGTACCCATGTAGGTAGTCTTCCCGAACCTAAGCTTAGTTCCAAGATGCCCCTCTGAAGAGGTCAAAAAGCAGTGCCTAAAGAATAGAAACGAGTCGTATTAGGATTGCCCCAAGCAGCAGTCGACTTCGCTTAGCCCACTGAAGAGTCTTTTGGAGCACCCGTTGCGAGAATATATGCGCATAATGTATGTAGCCGACACGGTGTCTCTGTTTCCTTGGCAAGGGTTGGTTATCGTGGACTGCCATGCGTCGTATGCCGAGCTGAGGAAGATTCATGGCGGTCCAGTTCTTAGGGAGGCCAAGCCGCACTATCTGCGGGCGCCGACTAGTAGAGATTTGGTATACGGCCGGCTTATCAGACCTTTTATGTACACGGTTGTCTTCTTCGTAGAGGATTTCGCCGGTCTAGTGCAGTCTGCCATCACCCTAGCGCGATGGGTCCAGCTGTTAATAAGCAACACTATTCCGACCTCTCTACGACTGCTGGTCGTACATGACGGGGAAAACCCGCGAGCGTTCTGCCGACAGATAGACACGGAACTGCTAGTCATGCTTAGGAAGGTCTCTCCGGAGCGCCCGTACTCCATGCCCGAAATCGTGGCACTGCGCGAGAAGTGCTTCAGCAGCGTCGCCGTCGCCGACTTTGACGCGGTGGATGGGGATATCCTGGCACATTTACCCCCTGACGAATCGGCACAGAGCTTCGAGACCAAATTCAGACTAATGCTAAATCACATCTGCGAGTACTCCTCCGCACCATTTGATTTGTTCGGCGCGACGGATGGCCGAATCACTACTGCCGTCTTGTAGCGTATGGTACGTCGAGCGATTCATCGCCCACTCACGTAGGTTGGGCGTCGATCCGGTGCTGCAGCGAGCCCTGAGCTTCGCTAGTGAAGTCACGGGCGACCTGTTAAGCCATAAGTTTCGTCGGGGCGTAGGATGTGTGGTATTAACTGTTGACCCGGCTTAGACTTCTTCTTCGAGGAGATCTAGACAAGACGATACGTACCCTTAGTCGAGAAGTTGCAGATCCGGCCCCACGATTCCCTCCTCACGAGTCGCCTAGAGAGGGAAATGCGATGCTTCGCCCGGAGAAGCCAGATCCTGGGAGACTCCATCGCCCACGTGTACCGCGCGTCGCTCGGCGCCGTACAGGTCAAGGAACATATATTTCTCTGCTTTTCCTGCCTAATACGCTCACCAATCTACACCCTCTTATGCCTGCACAAAATCTGTACCCATTGCCTCGTCACCTATATGAACGAAGACCAGGCGGCCGGCTGCACTACACTAGTTCGCCAATGTCCATTCTGCCAAACGTCAAACAGTCGTCGATTGTATGTCCAGCTCGCTATGGCGCGGGCCAGAGTGCTAGCGCTGAGAAACATATCCGTTCTCTCTGCCTTTTTCTCATTCGCGATGTTTTTATCCGACGATTTGGACCCATTTATGAGTATATCGACCTCGTCGTGGGGGTTAATGAGGGTGAGCCCGGGCGTGTGATGAATCCAGGGGGAGAGAAGCTGACTAAGCTAGGTCGATCGGTCGTCCACAATTTATTCGTTCAGGGACTTTCTGTTAGAGAGAGCCGAGGCGGTGTAACAAATAGTTGGCAGTCTTTTGGGGTAGTGAGTGGTGGTGGGACTGCCATTCTTTTCTTATATCGCCTCGAGAGCCTTGAAAAACATTCGTCCAAGAAGCCTCTAAGTAGGCTCAAGCTCACACTAACTCGGGCGGTGAATCCACAGTCACACGCCAAGCTACCGGGAACTTGCAGATCGCCCTCCAAGAAGGGTCCAAGATTAGCACGAGCTAAGAGGGGGGGGGGGGGGGGGGTCGTCAAGTGTTCGGAGCACGTATCTCGCTTTCACTTTTCGAAGGCTTCGTTGCTGATCACTTGCAGTTGGTCGTCCTTAGCCGACCTGCCGGCTGCGATCACGATGGATTTCTGGACGTCTTGTGACATAATGGGCGTCGGGGCTCGTGACAACGCTACACTGATCGCCGTAGCGCATGCGGCATCCTTGTTTCATGTCCAGGTATGTTCCCGGGCTAACTACGACGGCACCAGCTATGAGCTCGTCGTTCTGTGTTCACCTCGAGCCCGGCCCCCCATCTGGTGGCTTTGTTCAATGGACTGAAATTGTCAGAGCTGCGGATCCATTACTAAATCGACGGGGCCCCGCCGGATAGCGTACTGTTGTGCTCTAATGCCAATTGGGCGGCGTGCATGGTCGGTCAGCCCTTCTCGAGGCTACTGCGGACCGTCAACAACGTGGAGGCAGAGTTCCATGTAGACATCGATAGCCTAACGCAACCGGGTACCCGGGACCCTGTCTCCAACTCTCCTTGTACGGCCCGGGCAGTGGCGGTCGTAGAGGGCGATCACGCCGCTGCTCCTGCTTCAAAGCGCTCGGGTACAATCTTATCAGACGTTAGCAAACCCGACACGGTCTCTTCTATAAAGAGTATCCCGGGCGTTCTTCACGCGGGGCTAGAGAAAGCAGTGGAGGTTGTCATATCAGGGACGGCCGATGTCGATGGTGATAGTGAGAGAGTATTGACTAAGATATTGCACCCCACGAGCCGAAGGGAGAGGGCGGTGATTCCCAAATGTTTCGTGGAATCGACCATCTGCAAGAGTTGCTCGTCCAGATGACATGTTAAAATAGATAATCAATGATTACCAAGTGCCGAAACGTGTATAGGGTAGTTAGTAAGTCAAGTGGAAGTGGCTGAAGCGCGTTGGCAAACGCTTAACTTAATGTACGAAGTACAAAGGTGCACAAAGCTGTCCAGGTCCGTCTTTAGCTTACGGACGCACGAGCCACTATACTTAAACTAGATTAGCGCGCCAAGAAAAGCTAACGCGTGGGTTAGGTGACCAAACCAAACAGGGCGCGATCTACTAGAGGATCCACACCTAGAAACCCTTTCTACTGGCGCAGAGAGGGTGTCAAAAATGTGAATTAGGTCATAATTATTAAATCAGTTAAAGCGCTAAAATATATATAAATAACAGCTTAAAAGCTAAATAACTAGTATAACATAAATAATAAACGTATATAAAATATTATGTATACGTTTTAAATATATGTTAAAGTATAACTAGATTTTTTTTGATTTTTTTAAATAATAATTTCGTAAAATATTTAATTTTTTTTAAATATTTAAGTTTTTATACTAATATAATATTATTATATTCGAAAAATAAAGCAAAAAAAGGAAAAAATAATTATGTATATAAGTTTTTATAATAGTGTATATTATATAAGTTATTTAGCTTTAAAGTTGTTAAAAAATAGGTATATATATACTTTAATTAATTAATATTTAATTTAATAATTATAACTTAATTTACATTTTTAACGCTTTTTTTGCGCTAGCAAAAAAGGTTTTTAGGTGTAAATCCTTTAGTATTTATTTACTTATTACTTTTACGTTTTAACTTTTTTAATTTTTCCTTTAATCATTTTATTATATTAAACATAACTTTTTACGTTTAGCTTTTTTATTATTAGTTATAGCTACTATAGTTAACTAACTTTAACAACTTAATTTTTACGCGCTAGTTAATATGTTAATTAAAGTTAATTGTTGTTTAAACTTTGTTGTTGTTTAAAAGGTTAACATAATAAACGTTATAGCTTAATTAACTATAAACTTTAATAACGCTGTAGCTACTTTAACTAAAACTATAGCTAGCTTACGCAAAAGTATAAACAACAAAATATAAACTTTGCGCTAAAAAATGCAGGATAGTATGTAAACCTTACGCTAAAAAATGTAAAATATACAAGATTTAATTAAAAGTAGCTTAAACAACTTATAAGTAATAACTATTGTTTTACACGATTAGTTTATAAGTAAGCTAATAATAATATAACAACTATAATAATAAAGCGCAAACATTAAATAGTATAACTATTAAAGCAAAGTTAATTATATGCTTGCTAAAAAACATTATTATATATAAATTAGTTGTTTTCTTTTAAACATTAAAACAATTAAACGTACTTTAAAGTAAATTGTTATACACTATTTCCTTTAATGTTTATTTTATTTAAACCTAGTAAGCGAGATTAAAGGTTATTTTAAAGCACTAGGTTAAATGCTTGTTAAAAGCGCAAACAAAAAAAAGATTTAACTAAATAAATTTATTAGCATTAATGTTTTTTAGTAAAATATAGCGTTAAAAGTAAAGTTGTTAAATATTAGCAAAATATTAGCAAAGTATTATTATTTTAAATTAAAATGTTAAAACTTACTTACTTTTATATAATGTATAACATACGTTTGTTAAAATATATTAACAAACTTGTTTTTTACTACGTTTTTTAAAATATATAACATATAATAATGTTAATATTAAACATATATATATTAATATATAGCTTATTTTATAACAAGTTTAAAAAAGTAAGCTATATGTTTATATAAAAACTATTTATAAAATAATATATAATATTTTTTTGTTTTATATATAAATTTAACTATATAAACTTAGCTATATAACTTTATTAATATAAATTAATAAAAGGTTTATAAATTTAGTTATATAAATAAACTTATATAAACTTAATTATATAAACTTAGCTATATAAACTTAACTATATAAACTTAGCTATATAAACTTAGCTATATAAACTTATAAACTAATAAAAACTTTAAAAACTTAGCTATATAAACTTATAAATTAATAAAAACTTTAAAAGCTTAACTATATAAACTTAGCTATATAAACTTATAAATTAACAAAAACTGTAAAAACTTAGTTATATAAACTATTTATATAAACTAATATATATAAACTAGTATATATAAACTAATTAAAGCTTTAACGAAAAAATTATTAAAAAGTTTAAAAACTTAGCTATATAAACTTATTTATATAGTTAAGTTTATATAGTTAAGTTTATATAACTAAGTTTATATAGCTAAGTTTTTAAAGTTTATACTAATGTATAAGTTTATATAGCTAAGTTTATATAGCTAAGTTTATATAGCTAAGTTTATATAGCTAAGTTTTTAAAGTTTTTGTTAGTTTATAAGTTTATACGGCTAGGTTGCTAAAGCTTTTGCTAGTTTATACACGTAAGTTTTTGCGGGCAAGTTTTTGCGGGCAAGTTTTTGCAAGTAAGTTTTTGCAGGTAAGTTTTCGCAAGTAAGTCTTGTTTAAAAGTTTAATTAACAAAAAGCTTAGTTATAAAAGGTTAAGTTATAAAAAGCTTTATTATAAAAAGCTATATTATAAAAAGCTAAATTATAAAAAGCTTAATTATAAGTTAAACTACTTATATATTATTTATATATTTAGTTAATAAAACAAGCATTTAAAAAGTAATATAACATTTATTTAGTTAATTTAAGTAATGTTTTTAGTTAAAAACACGTTTGTTAACATGTTTTAATAAACGTATGTTGTATATTATGTAAAAGTAAGTAAGTTTTAACACTCCGATTCAAAATAACAGTACTAAATTAACGTTTATAGCCTTAGTGGATTCTTCGTGTGCTTAATGGATTCAATAAGTATTAAGATATTTACTTATTTTGTTAGCAATGAACAAGGTTATAGGTCTATTACAGTCGTAGTTGCAATGATTATTAGATTTATTACATGCTTGTCTATTCAGCATCTAGCCAATCCCGGTCATTATGTAATAATACACTAAAATCTGCAGCAACATAAACAAAAGCACATCGATGAACAAACCAAAAACCTGTTACGTAAAACAATAAACTAACACCCGTGGACTTAAGCTTACAGAACAGGATATGGAAAATTCACATGCACTTGTCATTAGTGTACTTACTCGTTAACAATAAGGATAATAGAGTCGAATTAAAGGAACGAATTAAGAACAGCCGATGCGCCAACCCAGGAACCCAAACAACATTGCTAATCTAAGTTTAGCTTTTCGAGTAGCGCGTCTTCATCCTAATCCTGTCCATATTTTTTTGCTTAGTGGGGTGTACGGTTCGACTTCCGCATTAGTGTTCTTTTTAGTCCTGATTAGCTTTTGATATAGTTACGGTTAGCATCCGGCGTACAGTAGCATAACGAGCTTTCTTAAAGGCGGGAGGCAACTGACCGCTTGAAGGACCAAGGGGCCCGGTGATATATTCTGCTGGCATGCGTTGCTTTTTGTAGTAGTTGCTAAGATTTCTACTTTTGTAGGTTTGGGTTTATCAATCGCTTATCTGTATATACTGCTCCTTTTCGGCTTTGTACCTTTCTCTAAAGCCGAAGTAGGTAGCCCGTCACGTAACACATTTCCGAGTTACAACGGGTTATATTCACGCATCTTACATCATATCATCTACGGCTTACGTTGTCTACATCGACATATCGTCTTCAATATCACTCTCCTCCTCTTGCGCAATGCAGATTCTCTCAAAGTCATGACTTTCGTCGTGTACGACCCCGTTAACCTTGCCTAATGATGAATAGCAAGCGACGCAAAGACAAAAATACTTGCACGTCTTACACCTCTCCATGCGGCCTTCGCACTACTCCTCCAGCTTAACAAGACACCAGAGGTTTTGGCAGCGCAAGGGGAACCCTTTCCACCTCGTCCACCGCCAGAAGCCTAGACGCTTCATCCGACGTAATCGACAACTTCCACCTCTTCTCCAACAAGGCTTGCTGAGGGCCAGGGTTTAGCAGGGAGCAGCGCAGCCACATCACCATTGCATTAGTACGGGCTGGTCGCTGCCCTGCTGCGATTGCTGCTACGTCTAGGCCTTCGAGACGGAAGCGCAGTCTGCCGCTCGGGAGGCCGGATGCTAGGATCGTGAAGCCCAGGTCATAGGGCGGCGCCTTGCCCTTTATCCCCGTTGTATTGTTACAGATGATGGGTTGAAACCGGCTCTTCGTTCTAACGTAGCATGGATCACAAACGAGGATAAATTGCGTTGTATGTTTCGTACATTCGGCGACGGAATATTCCACACGAAATGGGCGGAGGCAGTCCTATTTTGTGTCAGTGGCGAGAAACACTTTGGGCTGGTGGTTCAGCTGACCTTGGCGAGCAGCACGGGGGCGTCCTGTCTTTTTTCCCCAATCATGGTCGCCCTCCTCTCTAGGGCTCAGTCACCCTCTCTAAAGCCCAATCGCAGAACCGCCCACAACAGATCAGCAGAACACATTATAAAGCTCATCGGTATGCCATACAAATAGAGCGGCTCCCGTCGCCACGGCCGTTTTCCAGCTCGGGTCCCAGTCGGCTAGCACCGCGTGTTCGATCAGGATGCCTTGGTCTCGGCCTTCCCTCTCGACCTCGTCGAGAATCTGTCCGACCTGACGCGCAAGACCCGGGTTGCAGTAGCTACCACCACCACATAGGACAACTGCGAAGCTCCGCTCCTTGGCCAGCAAACTTTGAATCTGTTTCCTTGTTACCGCGAGGCCGGCCTTGAAAGCTGCCCGCATGCTCTGTCGAAAGTTGTAGGTGTCAAGGCCTATAGTATACGCGGTAGAAGACCCGACGAGGATGATGCCCGCTTCGCACTCGTCCGTGTTTGGAGCGCGTTTCTCGTCCTCGAATTTTTGTAGCAACACAGCCTTCTCTCCCGCAGGCCAATTCTGTTCGCTGATAGCCTTTGTAATGTAGTCCTTGATGTAGTCATTCAAAAGATGACTTCCACCCTGTATGCCTGTTACAAGCCACGTCAATCGAAGACCATGGGGCCACGCCGACGGGTGTTCTCTTACCTGTGCAAGAGTCTAAATCGGCCTCCGACTGCATGCAGAGAATATTCCCGGCCTCGTCAAAGTAGATAGTCAGCACCTCGACATTCTGGGAAAGATTTGCGTTAACGTTTCGATTGTCCTACTGTGACGCATCGATGGTTTTCATCAAGGTTGTACGTTCGCCCCTTGGCAAAATGATCAGGTTACGTACTAAGGTGCTGCCGCCGCTGTCCAGGACAACAATCGTCAGCGCTCCGTCATTGGAGTACAAATGCCTAAACTGCTCCCAAAGTGCGCTCTGCTGGTACACACTCCCGTCTTCGACCATACGTTTGTAGACGTACGCGGCGGCACTGTGTCCCTCGCTAACAAAGCGGATGTCGGGGTCCTCCGTTTCCCAAAACCGACGCCATCAGCGTCCGATAATACCTTTTGAACTTGCGGAACTCTTCTTTCGGGTCCTCTTGAAGCCGCTGTACGCACGCACAAGTAATTCGGATACGTTAGCACCAAGTACTCGATGCGGATCTCGGAATTTTTTCGCATGCTTAAGTGCCTGCTCCCGGAGAAAACAAAAATAACGAAACAAGACATCGTGGAGCATGGCGGGTGTGATCTCCTTCGCAGCTAGGGCGTTGATGATCTCCGGGCCACCTGGTAGATTCGAAAGCCGTCTTGTAGGGCATATTCCTGCAAGATACGTCATGATCGCCTTAAGTGGGAAGTTGGAGTCAACCGCCTGACATCTCTTGCCGAATTCGAGCCTGTTGCCAAAAACCGCTCCCCACGCACTGAACTCGTATGACATCGATCCGTTTTCCTCCCCCTGCGGTCTCTCTGAATCGCCGAGAGGAATACTCAAGGGCACTCGGGAGACTTTGATAATCTGCTGATCCTCGGTCCGCTCTGGATATAACAAGGTCATCTTAGAAGAACAGGATCCGAAATCAATAGCGAGCGACCTAAATAGATCAGCTTTTTATACTAGACGTCTTAATAACCTAAACTCACCCGTCGTGCATAAAGCCTTCCAGATGAGTGCTAGTCGTAGATATAGTAGCGGTACCTATTGGCGTGACTGGCGCACGCGGTTTTTGTACCCTGGACGGGCTACCAAAGAACTTCGAGATCACGACATCCCATTTTGCTGGGAGTAGCTCAATTAAAGAGCTGCTTCAGCGAAGTCAAGGAGTTTTCTTTATGTTCTATTCTTTTTTTGCGTCGCCCGCGTTTTGGTCACGTGTGATTTCCCATTGTGTCGCGAACGCCTACGACCGCGTCTGAATGCTGATTAAGCCTCGAAATACACATGCTTGATCTCGATTAGCGCACAGATTCGACGCAGCAAATACCCGCCGATGGATTACCAAAACGATCCATTTAAATTGGCTGTTTAGGTCATATAGCCCGTCACCGTGACTACGAAGGTTGTTCTAGTTCAGCCTCACCAACTATGGGCTGCGCGAGAAGAACGGCTACGAAGGGACAGGCCAGGCCATGTTCATCTTTCTCGTCGTCTATCTCGCTTGAATAGTGTTGTTGGACAGAATCCCAAATCGATTGGTCCTCACAGCATACGAAAGCAATTCTGCAAACGGACGCCTGCCAAAGGGAAAAAGAAACGGCAAAACCATGCATCCTGCCATCTATATCACTTTTGCTTGGACAGTGTCAGAGCATCCGGAACACATGTGCTTGACCTAATTCAATGGGGCAGGTGTCCGTTGTTATGTTCCCTATAATCTTGGGTTAAATTGGGCTATCTAATTGTTCATTCAATTGTGCTACCTCATTGTTCGTTCAGTTGTCCTATTTTATTGTTTGTTCAGTTGGACAGCGTTGTCAGACAGAATCGCGAACCGGCGCCTACTTTCACCCTAGCACTCTTCTATGCACAAGTACGAGAAGCAATAGAGAAGCCGAATCCACAACCTACCAATCCAGAACCTATTAGTGTGTTAGCGTGGAAGTTTACGAACAAGCTGAACGATATGAGGCTGAAGCGATTGGCCTCGGGCTGGAGCATACGGCCCTATCTCGAGGAATATGTAGATGGATGTTGGAAAGCGATCCAAGCGATCCGCGAAGAGCTGAATGAACAAGTCGCATCCTTGGAGCAAGCGGACCGGCATGTGGACATGGCATTCCTATGCGAGATGGTCTTGAAAGATACCCCTCTCTACGATCCCGAGAACTTCCAATTGATGGTACCATTTGGAACAAGATCACAGGGTCTCGTCCTTACCGGTTATGGAAGTAGACAAAACAATGTAGGAGCAACGCGAGCCGGTCCTTCTCACGTTGGTTTCGTTTTGGACCGTCCGGCAGCCGATAGCAGTAAGTCGAATCAGCTCTAAACTACGCCGCGCGTGATCCACGTCGCGGACAAGGCGATATCCACGGATCCAGAGTTGTTTCCCCCGACCACCAGCCCGGAAGTGCCCCTCTCCATCGTGAAACCAGAGTCACTGCCTTCGACGGGCAGTTCAGCAGCAGCGAAGGAGAGCGCCCCTCCTCATCGGTATGATGTAGTAGTCGAGGTCGACGACAACCTGCAGTCGTCGCGTCTACCTGTTCGTTTAGCCGATATCCCGCCTGGGCAGCCTCCTTTCGTGCCGGCTAGCCCTGTGCCTCAGCAAGCCGGCTTACCTGCTGCGACCCGGGTGCCCTCGTGGATGCAGTTGGACAGGGTTCTGTATATCGATTGCTCCTGTCCCAAGATCATGGCTCCAGGACCTTGTATCTCCCAATCCCGCGACTGGTGTCTGTCGACCCGACCTGGGCCAAGAACGCTCTTCAACATGTTAAGGAGGTGCATGACGACGTTGCAGATACCGGTGAGGTGATCGCAAGGTACGGGCGAGTAGGCAAGTAGATTTGCCCCTTTCGACATGAGAAATGCGTCACTATTAATAAATGATTTGAGCAGTGTACAGCTTGGCCAATCCCAGCGTTATAGCGACGAGAGCCGAAGTGGCTGAATGGCACGCGCGCGTTCTTTTGAATTGGGACGAAAACCGCAAGACGCTTGCGGACCTGAGACAGATCAGGAAGATCACCATTGCCCGACGACTGGCCCGGATCACTAGGGCTGTCATGGCTCATTCGGTTGCCCCAGGGTCTATTTTTATGATGTACGAGTCGGGCGATACGAGATGGACGGTCTATTGTACCTATCCAGACTGTGTACTCCCAGCCTCCACAGAGCATCCGTTACAGGACAACAAGGCCATTGACCATTTCCGGCAGCACGGCATCGAATTGACACTGGAAGTAGACATTATGGTATTGTTTGGCTTTAGAGGTATATTTACAGCCCTCCCCTATGCTTTAATCTGAGCGCTCATTAGGATGTAGTTATCGATAGTGACGCCTCTGGCATAGAAAGGGGTGAATTTTAAGACAACGGTTTTATTGAAACACTCGGCCCTATCCGACCCCCAATAGATGCGGGTGCGGATGACCGTTTTGCATTCTTTAGGAGATTTTCCCACCAGGCGTTAAAGATCGCGTGTACTGAACAGGGGATACAGGGGGAATTTGCTTGTTGTGGAAAGACTATTCAGCAGCTAGCTCAAAAACTGGCCGATCACTTGTCGGAGCTCAGGGACTTGCCGATTGCTTAACTGTTAAAGGTGGTAATGATTATGTATTATATATTTTGACGTTTTTGGTATGTGAATATAGTGGTATATCACTTATGTTGTTATTAGATAGTGTAACCACTAACTTTGTACAGCTGAACTTATTATTATTATTGGCCGGTCCTGATAGTTGTGCGGATGAGCGGACGAAGCTGCTTTTTAAGACGTAATGCGTTAAACTTACTTCATGTAGTTAGGTTGAGCTTATTGAAATATTCATTTCGGCCGTTTCTTTTTCCTATTTTTAATGCTTATTTAAATGAATTATTTGTTAAGCACTACTGATTGTTTGCTAAATAGCCCGTGTATTATCGACAAAGAAGGGGCTTGATGCAACATGCTACCTATCAGTGGACTCGCCTAATTCGGGCTGTTTGTTCGGACTGCTGCAGAGTATACGCTACCGAAGACGAAAAGGCGTAGCTGGATTTTAGATCTAACCACTTTGGTCCGAAGGTCTTGGTCTGATGACTTAAAGATGACTATCGACTCGGATATATTTGCTACATTTATATTATTGGACATACTATTCTTTAGGTATTAGATTTGCACCGGTTGTTAGCAAATATTTCGCTATTTTGTTTATTTATTAGCGGGCTAGCAAAGATCATGCTATTTTAACGTTCTTTTAAATATAGCCTTGATGATTCTGGGTCCGAGTATTAGTGTGATACCGACCTTGAGACATCGCCCGACAAAGGTAACTTGTCTCGTCTTCACAAGGACGATGGCGAGTTCCAGGGTGTTGATGAACGAAACGAAAGCGAAGTTGACGAGGTTGAACAAGAAGTGGAGAATCAAGACATCGAAAACCTTAACCTGGAAGACTTGGATGATCTTGAGGAAGAGCTTTTTGATGGCAACATTTGCCCGAAAGAGAACTATCGCAAGGATATGAGAACCCTGAACGAGACCGAGTACGATCGCAAGGAATATGCGCCCGGCACCGAAGCGCTGATGAACATGGTCGAGAAGAAGTGGTTCATGTAAGCACGTCCTTATCCGTACATAGCCCGTTTATTCTCGCTAACCAGCTACGAGATTCTGCCGCGATATTTTGGAGTAAGATGGCAAGGAAACGTACTAGGAAATCACCTTTAGGCATGTTTATAACTTCCTGAACTGGTACCTCGGTCAGCGATGCGGACTGGAAGGCCGCTGAAAGAGGAATGTCTCGAAGAAGAGCACCCTGATTACCATCTGGTGTACATTCCGGCTGGCCTTTGAGAGACATACACTGCATAAGGTGAACGAGGTCATCTATTGTCGCAGGATCGGAAACGTATGCTTGCTCACTCGGTCGCCCTTGTCTTTGGTGTTTTACTTATTTAGTCGTCAGGCCATCGTCCAACTTGCAAAAATACACAATCTCCCGATAAACGAGTGAACAGGCCCATGACCCTCGAAGACCTGCAGCATCAGATCATGACAACTCTGACTACTGCCGATAAATCGTTTTATATTGGCGAACAGCGTATACTGGCTGTGTTATTCCTCTTGCTCCTTGCACCAGCCGGCGCCCGGCTGGAGTCGATGCTTACGCTTCGGTGTAAAGATATCTGTGTCGTGGTCGTCCGGGATCCTTCTAACGGACCTCACAAGCTACTCCTGGAGTTTTCTTTGGCTTTTACGAAGCGGTATTTAGGCAAAAAAGCTACGTAAGTATGAGGATTTCCTAGCCCCTCGCCCCCGGCCAGCTGCGAGCGGAGTGTCGGACGCTTTTTGGTCGCCGAACAATTCGCTGTCTATGGGTTGTTCTTGTCTTATGTTAACTATAAGAAAACCTTCCTTGTCCCCGAGATTATCTATGACCCGAGTCTATTTCTCAGCCCCCACATTTTCCTTTTCGGCATCCTTTTCCGCCGCAAGGCCTTCGTTGCGGAAGAACTATATCCCCATGGGCTGCACCTTATCGACATACACTAGAACGAGCTCGAGATTGAACTCCCTCTGCGAGAAGAACTCGACAACGAGTACATATTTCGACGTGCCAAGCTTGGTGGAGGAGGTTATTGCCTCCAAAACACGCAGCATGTAAAAAAGTCCACGATGGAACACTGGGTCAGCGAGCTCGGAAAGCTTGCAGGGTTCGAGCACAGCACGATTTGTTACAGCTTTCGCTATATGGCCGGAAACAATCTGGACCAGGATGGTATGTTGTACTTTGGGCACTCTCTTTCCCTGCGTTCGTATATATAAGCTTATGTTTCTTAGTTAATGTGAGCGACACGTTACGCAATCTAGTGCTTGACCACACATACAACTCGGATACCTTGCAAAATAACTACCTGAACCGCTATGTATACGTCGACTTATAGGTAATACACCGTCGATCCCTGCTTCAACAAGCTCTTGTTAACCAAGCTGCTAGTTACGGCTATTTACGCAGCACCCGGCGATGGGTAAACCTGCCAGTCTCTGAGGCTATTACAAACAAACATTCCGTTATCAAACGTCTTATACAGGAGAGGGCCCTTACGCTACAGAGGTCGGCAGAGCGCCAAGCTCTTTTACGTTTTATTAAGATTATGAAACAAAGACTTACCTATGCGAAAAAGAAGAAGCTATCGAAAGAATTTAGGAGAAACCAAGCTATTGCCAACATTAAAAGCTAGCTTTCTGGCCAAGGCTTTGCGCCGTCTTCGCGCGAACTGGGTCGGCCAATGACCGAGGCGCAGAAGCGTTTCGTTGCTGCACTTACAGTACCGCTTGATCTCGATATCGATTTGGAACAAAATCAAAAGGCAATCAGTAAACGAAAAGCGGATGCTATTGACGCCGTAACTCGCTACTGCCAGATCAACGAGCTGTCTATTAACAAGCTTGTCGATAAAACTGTGCTGCCGATGCCGAAGGAGCTGAAGGCTTCCTCGAAATCGGATCTGAGCCCCATCGAACAGCTGAGACGGTCAGTCGACGTGCGCTATGCCGGCAAGAAGGAAATCTTACGATGCTTCATCTGCATCAGGAAAGCTGTCACTCTATCACCTGACGATGCCAACCTCCCTTCGCTCTGCCGGCATTTCAATAAATACAGCGACTTAGTTCGACACTTTCGCGGCGACCACCTGAAGAGGCTCGACAACAACCAGAAGATGCAACGTCCCATTTGCCTTCCCATTATGATCTTGCGTCACAAGACGCATCTTCAACGCCATGCGAATGAAGTTCATGGTATACGGTCAGCGCCGAAATATTGGTACCTGTGAGACGTATGATTCTGTATTACGTCGGTTGCGATAATTTATCATCGATTTTGTTCGACAGTAAGAGTAAATGCTCAATAAAAACCAATTGTAGTAGTTACTTTGCGAAGACTTGATTAAAAAAGTACTTATAACAATGAATTCATGTAGCTATATAATGTTTCTCGCTAATATATCTTGTGTAAGAGTACTATCACTATAAGCGTTACTATATTTACACGTTACAATCACCTTTAATCTGTTAACACTAGCTAGAACTCACTCGAATGAATGGCTTAAATTAAAATAAATATACATAAATGAAGGAAGTGGGAGGAAAAGCTTGTTAATTGTAATTAGAATCTAGGAAGCTGTATAGTATGTACGGAGTAAATGCTAACAGCATTGCCAGCTGCTGCGCAGCTGGCAACAACGTCACTAACACATCTCACAGATATTCTTCGAAAGTACTTCTTTCGTTCTATCTTCAAGTTATTTTTGCTATGCTACTTAAATTTGGTGAATTGAAATAACGCATAATGCGGCAAAAGCAAATGCAAACGGAGGCACGTTCGAGCCTACGCATCTACCTAGGTGTATCTACCTAGTGTTAGCTGTCAACGGGTTTCATCAAGGATGGACAATCTAGACTACTGTACAAACAATCAATAACAAGTCATTATATAGCTCGACTGACGATTTATTACGCATTTTCGCTCTTACTCCTTGTTTATTGACGTAGAAGTACTTCCTACGTCATGCCAATCCATCGGAATTATCCGTCGAGTCACAGCGTATTACAGTAGCACGTTGCAGCGGTCGGGTAAGTATTTCGTCTCCCGCTGATTGCGGTACCTAAGTACCTATCATATCCCGGCGTTACAGCCACCCGGTAGAAAGCATGCTGGTACCTACATACATGTATTCTGCCTACTACTACTACTACTACTACTACAGTAACCAGATATGTACAGCCCGAGATACCAAGATCTACATGTACCACTCGAGCGCAGCAAACAAAACGGCCCTACTCGACCTATCGTTGTTTGCCTTGTTTGCTGATTGAAATAGTAGATGCTACGGCTGCCATCACGCTGTGTTGCTGCCCGGTTTAATTATGCCTACTCAGGACACACATACTGCACTTATCCGTTCCTTTTCCCAACCAACAAGCTAGGTGGCCTCGTATCCTTACCAACATCACCATTTCAGTCACACATAGACGACCCTTCACCTCCTCATCTCCCGCGATCCGGACCTAATGCCCACCATGTTAACCCCAGCAACAAGTTTCAGCAGTGAGGAGGGACACCGCAAACATTCCCGCGGTGTTCCGTTTAGCAAAACAGCCCCCCCATCGCCACGCCGTTCTGATGCTGGATCCGTAGCAGACGACCTCAGCACACCAGAGACAGATTCGGACGAGGAACTCGAAGGATTGATCAAGGACCAGTTCGCTTTTAGGGAGATTATCAAGGTCGTGTCAAGCCGGTTGGGGGGGGACACACAGACCGAGGGAGCCGACGGCAATCCGGCCTTCCACCTCAGCAGAAAGGAACGGTCCTACGCAGACTTACTCGAGAGACTTGAACAGCACGGGCTGCGAAAGTTCTTCGAAAGCCTCCGGTTGAGGTGGGACGCCGACTCGGGCGAGCTCGTCTTGCTACTTATGGCTGATCCCATTCACGAATGCTTCAAAATTAAGTTCGATTTTGGGCTTTCTCGCCAACTTAATAACCTGGCCGCGGGGACGCCTGTCGTTGCCAATCTAATGGAAGACATTGCGTTCGGAGCTCACAGTTCCGTAAAGAAGATGGATCTATCGGGCAGAAGAAACCCTGACGGGCAAATCTATTTTGGTGTAAGCATCATGTCCTTCGTTATGCCTCATCCCGTCCTCTTCTCATCGCATTATCCTCTCCATCCCCGGCCTCCTGTCCGTCCTATCACCTCTAACTTCACTGCACCGCACCGCACCGCACCGCACCGCACCGCCCTGCCATGTTATTCATCATGTGCTAACCGCATCATAGGAAGCCCCGTACCCAAGCCTTGTGTACGAAATCGCCCACGGCGAGTCGGAAGCCGACCTCCAAAAGACCGCCAACCAATATTTCGACCAATGGCCAGATGCGATCGGCGCCGTGCTGTGCTTCAAGTTCTCTTATGACAAGCAGCGCAAGGATCCTGACTTTGAGTACACGGCGTCGGTTTCGCTGTGGACCGCTACCCTGGCTGAGGATGGCACCATGCACCAGAAGCATGTCTTCAACCAGATCTTTTGGCAAGATGGAGAAGCAGTAGCCGGGTCTCTTACATTGCCCTTGGAATTATTTATCCCTCCTTACCTGCGTCAGGCTGTATTACCAGACGGCAGAGATAATGCCTGCGTCTGCTTGGATTTTACGGAAATGGAGAAATGGGCGGCGTACGCCGCGAAGCGCCAAAGAGTAGCGGCAGGGCCCCCAGTACCGCAAGGTTTAGGTGTAGTCAAGAGAACTGCAAGGACTGATCTCGATGGCAACGTCACAGTGATCGAGAGGCCTGCCAAAGCGCCAGCGCCAAAGCGCACGTCGGGCAAAGAAGTGAGCTGACAGCCTAACGGTGATCTGTGCACTGGTCTTTCCTTACTCTGCTTTTCTTGGTGTATTGTTCCTGTTGACCGGCTTTTCTCTCTATGGCGCCATAAGTAGAGGGTGGTGGTTACCTAATAGGTACCTTGAGTGTGTAAATCATTAAATGCAAATGAAATCCTCCGAGAGGTCAATACCTACCTATGTAGTCTGGGGTGGCCCTCTGCAACTAAGTTTAGCGCTGCTGATGATCTACACGGACTAAGCCAGAACAGAGTAAGTAGCATTTGAGCTAAAACCCCTGTCAGATGCTACCTCTCGATCCTGCTTGATCGAACGTTAAAGTACTTAGGCTAGAAATCAACGTCAACTTGATCCCCCGCGATAACCTCATAGATATATTGAAGTATTTCAATACATGAGGCCCCTTTGCAAAGTGACACAGATGTCTCTCCCAGGGCACTGGAATATATCTGTGAGGCACGGGCACTGTCTGCCAATTTCGCGTACTTGCATATATGCCAATAGCTGCAGACAGACATCATTATACATGTAGTTCATGGCCTGTGCATTCCCGAGGTCCCTTCTTGCTGGGTTTTATAGAGGCGTAGCATGTAGTAACTACCCGATAAACTTAGCTCACTCATCTGGGTGATCTCATGTATGGCTGAAACCTTAACGTGCAAATTGGTTTCTGTCTTTGGCTAGCTCATAAACCTTACGACAGCTCACACTTCTTTCTATTCCTTTTTTTCTTTCCGCGATGTCTATGCCAAACACGCCGTGCTACACCTCTCAATACACGATGTCGGAATCGACGCGCTCGCGATTCAAAGCTGCCGAGTCGCCCGACTGGCTACCTCTAGCCCGAGTGCCAGCCTTTTCTAAGTCGATCAATATTAATGTGATCAAGGCGGAAAAGAAGCATGATTGGTTCTTTTCGCCTGGCGTGGGTTATTTACGAGAAATCAAAAGCGAGCGAGAACGACGACGACGACGCCCAACAAGCGTATGACGCCCAAGCGAGAATGCTGGCCAGGGCCTACGTTTTTTTATTTTTACGCGACTACCTGCCCCGGGGCCTCACGGGCCGATACGGCCACATCTGCGGCGGCGACGTGATGGATCACCTGCTATGCCACATCACCGAACAATATCCATCTCGACACAAGGCGACGAAAGATGCCAACACCTGGCTTCAAGAGATTGAGAAGTTCATGGAGCTGGGCAGCACCTGGCGAGAAGCGTTAAACACAGCCCGCAGCCGAACGGATCGCCAAACATACAAAAAGCCTTCCGCAAGATCCCTGGGCTCCTCTCGCCAGCGGGAGTCCTCATCCTCCTGATTATGGATTATCCCGATCATAAGTATATGGACCGCATTGGAAGGCTAGGGCTTATGTGGATGATGGACGATCGCAACACATTACATGTTCGGGACGGCGGATTCTGGGCCGGGATCCAAGCGAAAGACATTGACATGGTCTTCGCGCCGCCCGAGAGGCGCGAAGCCGAAGTGGACTTTCTGGCCGACTACGACAAGATGTTCGGGAACCGGTTCGTGGCGGCGAGGATGGATATGCGGCCCTACTTACTTGAATGGACGCAAAAGACCAATATCCTAGAGACGAGCGACGAAGTCAACGTGTCAGACCTCCCTGTAGTCCCTAGCACCAGCGATACCCGACTCCGAGATCAGTTGTGGTCGCCCGCCGAGGTTGGCCTACCAGAATTAAAGGACTGGCTGCGGGACGAGCTGATAAGTGACGGCGGCGGCGACGATGTGCAAATCAGTTGGTTTACGTCGTAGACACGGCATATGAGCAGTGTTGAGAATCACGAAGAGCAGACCGTCGTCCAGTCGCTCTTCTTCCGTAGTTTGCGCGTTTTTTTTATACTAACTCACGCAATCGCACGATAAACAAACGGATCCCATGATATACTTGTTATTGGATATAGAGGACGGCGAAGCACAGCTTAACGGTCTTCCGCCCGTCGCCATCCAAGCCCTCGGCAAGAACTCCGAAATATATCGCGTGGAGGGCGGTGACGGACTGGCTGGGCGAGCTTGTCGGCGGTGACAGTCGCATTAGGTCTGCGGCAGCGATGCGGTTCAGGAGTCTCTGTGACCAGCAGACCGCCTATTTCCATGAAGTCTCCAAGGACCCCCCCCCACTTGGTTCGGTACGCGAGTCGCGTTAATGCTTTTGACAGGCGTCGCTCCAAGGCAGGCAGCCCTCTTGGATGCAGAGGACGCCGAGGGCGAACAAGACTCTGCGACCCGAAGCGTTCCGCGATTGCGCTTTGTCGTAACGAGACCTTGGACGTTGCCTAAACTCAATCGGTGGCAACAGCGATGTCTCCTGCATCCCCGCGCAAAACGTGCGACATGTACTCACAGACGAGCAATGGCACATTTACCAAAGACAACATAGATCCGCCGAGAATGGGGCCTCGGAAAAAGGCTGCCCAGTTAAGTCTACTGCCCATTGCTGCCAAAGGCCATGCAGGTGAAGCGAGCGAGAAAGAGCGCGCTGTTGCGCGCGGACTTGATACGCTGTTTAACGACCTTACCCGCGAGGATCACCACACGACTCACGTCTCGGCCGAAGCATCGCCCCATGCCGAGCTCGAGAGTCCCGCGGCTCGACCAAGTCCGCGCCCCCCCCCCCCCCCCCGACGCCGAGTCGTGCCAGTACTCCTGTCCTGATCCCATCCCAAAAGAGCGATCGCCGGCTAACTAGTGGCTTCAACCCGGTATGACACGGTTGATCCTTTCGCTGGGAGAAAGTATGTATGTTCCGGTAAAGCGGATGTACGATCTGAACGGGTCCGAGAGGGCCGACCAAGATCCTCAAGCTGGGAGATATGACCAAAACCGATCTAGAAGAACAATTCAAATCTTTCCAAGTCCAAGTCCAGACACAGGACACCATCACGTAGCTTAGAGAGGATACTAAGGCTTCCTTACGGTCATGCGCCGATACGACAAACTTAACACAACTGCAGCAGCAGCAGTCCGGTATCATAACAACGATTAATGCCATGAGCGCTAGCTTGGTCGATTTGAAGCAGACGCATGCCGTTACTTTGACGCAAGACGATGTCCGGCAATTATTCGCTTCCGAATTCGACTTTGTCCGTCTATCTCGTACATTGGGCGAGCTTGATGAGAAGATCGAAGCCCTTCAGAAAGCGATCAGGGGGAACCAGTCGACATGCGACGATCTCAAGTCCGCTCTAGGTGAGATCGACTCTGTCCGCCAACAACTAAGCGCGACAGGCGATGCCGACACATCTACCCGCAACGAGATCATGTTGGCGCGCGAGGAGATCACAACAGCCAGCCAGAACGTGCAATCTATCCATAGTGCCGTTCGGACCATGTGCAAGAATGTCCAGGCGGCCCATGACACCATCGCAGAGGCCAATGGGGCAATCGCGGCAGCCCGTAATCAACTCAAAGAACATGTTGAGACAGGCCAAGCTGCGCAGGCCGCTCAGGCTGCCGGCCACGCGGCGCTCGGCGACACGATTGGCGAGATGAGCCGCTCGCTGCAACCCATTCTTAACCAAGGCGCAGGGGTGGGAGAAGATGGCTTTTTACATACCACCTGCATTGCACCGACGGGGTGGAACCAGAGAATATACGAGGCCGCCCTCATTCGTGCCGCACACTTTTACATCAAGTTGTTGGGCTCGCCGGACGCAGGTGTGAGTGCGGATGAAGACGCAATGAATGAGACAAGAACGGAGTTCCCGTTGTTAGATCACACCCACCTGCGCCCAGCCCTCGAGCATGTACACATTCAAAGGTACGACTGCGTTTTGCGATATAGCTGAGGATGATCTTATTATGTAGCTTAACGTCTCCATTATTGGGGCATAGAGGGTCTTTTACGGAGCGTCGGAGCCTTGAACAGTAGTGTTGGATCCTAATAAGACAATGCTCGCTGAGCTATAGACGTTGATAAAATGAGCTACTATAGAGGGCACATAAGGAGTTACGCATGGGAAAATGAACAAACTGAATTAACTACTAATACTTTAAAGATGTAGAACATACCCCAGTTTTATGCTTTGCTCTAACTACATTACTCGAGTAACCTTAACGTACAGCATAAGCATAAGCATAAAACGGAGACCGCTGTTTACCGAATTGCCGTCGTGAGCTTACATTAAGCTCGGCAACAACGCCTCGGAACTAGGGATCTCGACGACCAGTGCGAGTCGCACGAGCAGGAGCGTTGCCGGCAGGCCTTCCGGTAGTCCTTCTATTGCGCGGTGGCGGGCAAGGGGTGTCCGGTGTCTCTGGTGCACAAGAAGCGGCGCGTGTGGGTCGCATTCGGAACCCTGGGGGGGCTCTTGGTGGGCTTGTCGGTGGAGGAGATGAACGATACGACACAGGGGACAGGGACTGTGGGGGACCCTTCTTGCTGTTCCAGCTCTAATCGTTTATACAATCGACTGTAGCTATTGTTGTTGTTGCTTAAGAAGCGCAAGCCTTTCTTTTTTAGTGCCGGATTGTTGTTGTTTAGGAAGCGCGAGCCTCTCTTCCTTGGTGTTTTCGGCACCAAGAGGGGGCCAGGGGGCGGCGAAGATGGTGCAACAGGAGCGGCAGGGGCAGGGCGAAGGGCAGGCAGCGGCCGTATAACTCGCAGAAGCGAGAGGCTTGCATCGGAGTAGTTGTTTTTACTATCCGTGTTATCGTCGCTAAGCCGCTGGCACTATCGTCACTATCACTAATCGAAAACGCTGTCCAAACTCTATCTTGGTCTCCTTTTGTTGCAGGGGGGTGTTGGAGCCAACTTGAGGAAATTTCCGGTGTGGGAGATGTGACAGCCCCTTTTCGCGACTGTGGAATGGCAGAGGTAAAAGGGTTATAGGGCAAAGTTGGACTTGGATGCTAACTATAGTCGAAGGTCAGAACAATTTCATGTATATGCAGGGTAGGAATACGTGCAAGCGATCCAATGTCTCTAATATGTGAGGGGGCCTCATCGTTAGCGTCCTCTTCGCTGTCGTAGACAACGTTCTTGCATTTGCGCGCCGTCTGGGGAATGTGCGAAAGAACTTCATCAAAGTCTTCTTCGCTGTAGTGGACAACGTTGTTGTTGCGTTTGCGTGCCGTCTTCGGAGGCAGCTAATCAGGAGTCACAATCTTAACCGGATAAGTCAATCGCTAGCGATCATAAATCATCAGTAAACCAGTCATGATTCAGGTACAAAAAATAGTCAAGACTTAAGATCCTTTTTCTTAAAGGAGGCCATGCCTCGCCAACAGACTAATAGATCCACATCTTGCCACGGAACCCGAGGAACTGGTATACGTCGATACCGAGGACCTTGTGCAAATAGTCTCCATTTTCGAAAAGGGTCTTCTTGCGCTTGCAAATCGAAGTCATGTGGTTGGTGATTCTCGTGGTGGCCTCCGACTTGTCAGGTCCCTTGAGATGGGGGAGGACGTCAATCACCTGGTGGATGTCCATTTGGTCAATGGGCACGGGCACGGAATGACCGTCCGAGGTAGACTTCGAAGTTGTGTCCATGGCAGGCTACGCGGAGGGTTTAATGAACAAGAGAGGGAGGAAAGGGTAGTCTGCTTCCTGGGTAGTGAACAGGCTATAATGACATTCACGCATACTACCACATGTAATAGATGGCTGGGCCGGCTGTGTTTGTTGTCATTATGACAGGAAGCGGATCGTTACAGCTGATCCCCACACACACATTCTTCCTGTTTGCTGAAGCATATTGATGAGCCATGAAGTGTAGCCTCTTGTTGCTTCAATGGAAAGCAAGTAGCAGCATTGCGAGGAGACGCTAAAAGACGAGAGCGTTCAAAGTAGCCTAGGATGCAGTCTTTGCTTTTCTATTTCGTGATCGTAAAGGAGGGGACGTAGCTTTTATTCGCGGTTGGAGAACCGCCAAATCTGTTCCTGTTTCGGGAATAACCAAAAGGTGTTCTTGTTTGGGAAGCACTGTTCCCGCCGGAGGAAGCACCCATATGATTTGTGCAACTGATTACTTGGCCTGACGGAAACGTACAGCAGACTATGGGGGTCTGTGATACCAATAAAAATCGGGAGACTAGTCGCCAGCATAAGATATGTCTGGTATATGATGGGTTGCGCGTTGTGAGTGATGGCAATAACGATTTTGAATGAACGCAGGTAAGTGCATGTGTACTCAAACACAGTGACTTGATCATAGGCAAACTTGAGGAAATAAAGCTGGTGACTTTCGATATATAATTTGGATTATAACCGAGGTACAGTACCTAGTTCTTCACCTATGCCGGTGCTACTTCTCTGCCAATTTCAGCTTCCGATATTGTTGAGCGGCTGCGCCAGCCGACCTGTTTAGTTCTTGGCCGATCCGGTCAAATTCCCAGCCCCTCTCCCTTAATTTTAGTAACCGCCGGGAATCATCTGAAGCCCACACTCGATGGCCGGCAACATCTGCTTTTTTAGGTGCTTTTGTATATTTCCCTCGCTGACGCCGAGAGCTTCGAATTTCATTTAAGCTTTTAGATGAATCGGGAAAGTCCTCGTTGGTCACGGTCGTTAGATGATTCTGACACGGTCGGGTTTTGCATGTTAAAGTACATGATCGCGTTATACGCGTATGTATTATGGATCTGGTCGACCTCATCAGGACCCGGTTGTCGAGCATAGAATCTAGTCCCTTCAGTAAATGTAGTGCCTTCTACGAAGTTGATCTTGACATTTTTAAACAACACGTCCATGAGCTCCTTGAACTGCTGCGCCTTAGCCTCGTCGAGGGAAGAAAATTCGCAGAGTAGCAAACATGGCATCGGGTGCTCTTCTGATTGTAGCCGTCGTGCTAAGTGACGGGTTGATGGCGAACTTGTGGCGGGCCGGGTAGGGTCTGTTGTTGCCGGTATGCGAGATCGTCCGTCTGAAGACTTCTGCCGTCGCTTAGGTGTATGTATCTCGGACTCAGACTCGGGCTGAGAGTCTAAAGAGTCTTCGGCTTGGAGGCCACCCTCGTCAGAGTCGCTCAAGTCTTCGTAACCACTGGAGCTTTGTAATGAACCAGCAGACCCCGGGTGGCGGTCGCCCTCTGAGTCTCGTACTTCTTCATCTTCATGTCCTTCCCAGGCCCGTAGAGTGGTCGCAATCATGTCCAAGTGGTGTTCACTCGGATGGTACAAACGACATGCCGGGCAGTGTGTATTGGCACAAGTCTGGCAGTGGTATCGCACCCTTGGGAGCGGCTCTGAGCACTAGAAGCACGTATCGCCATCGTCATCACCATCACCATCGCCGTCGCCATTGTTTTCTGTTAGGCTTTCGCACCCTACGCCCCGGTCGTGTGTTCCCTTATCGTGTGTCTCCTCGTCGTGTATTCCTTTACGTATTCGCTTATTGTGTGTTTCCTCGTCTTGTGTTCCTCCGTTGTCGCGTGTTCCCTCATTACCTGCACCTGCAGGCATAAAGGAGTGCTTGGGATTATGGAAGACCTTTGCATTAGGTATGCAGAGCCCACAGGCGAATACTCTGCACTGTTGGCATTGGTATTTCAAGCCCTTGATTTGCTTTCGACAAAGCTGGCATCTCTGCCGGGTTGGCGTAGGCTGTAATGACTTTATGGACTCGATAGCTTCGGATTGCACAGACTCGGCTGGAGGGGATCGCATGGACTCGGCAGCTGGCTTTGTAGCGTACGATCACATTAACGAGGAGCGCATTCTTTTTTCGCCTAAAAGCTTAGAATAAGAAGCAATATTATGGCTATGCCATTGATTTGGTATGTTAACATTGATTGGTGTTAATGTTGATGAATGCTGATAACAATAATGGTAGTGGTAGGTAGTAGTAGTAATGGTATCTAGAAGCGAGCCGTTACTAAGCTTGCTTAGTAGTTGTCATAGGAACATAACGGTCACAGGATTAGAAAAGGTTAGTACTTTAGCTCCGGAGCTGGTACTTTGGTTGCTTGGACAGATCCGTTTCTATGCTTGCAGATCTAACTTGGCGAATACTTAATTGGGCAACCAATTGGTCCGACCGGCCACTTATAAACATTTAAACAAGCGCTGAACGACGCGCTAGACGAATTCTAGAGAGATAGAAGAGATGTCACTCCTTGAGCGATCTGCGACTGCTGCTGCTGTTTGGGATTGGCTTGGTGGCCGATGCTCGATTGGAGTTCCATGTCCAACATGGGCAAGAAGCTGGGAGAGTACTCTCTCGCGGCGAGGACGTCCTTCCTAGGCTAATCCTGTGTACAGACGGCCTCGGCAGTCTCATGGATAAGATCTGTCTCGGGCGCCTCATGAACTACCTGCAGTTCGCCTACACTACTGAAGCTATTAAAACTGTAGGGGCTACTAGGACGAGTGGTTACCCCGCCGCCGTGGCCTGGCACGCTCCTGTCTGCGACGGTGTCGAAGTAGTCTGGCGTGAATACGTTATGATATTCAACGGAGATGTTTTTAACCACGGGCTAGTTTGGGTTTAATCAGGAACAGTATACGATATTATTATTTTTAACCCAGATTGTGATGCGTGCGTTGTGGTGTATTATTGTCATTTCGAATCGGAGTGTCGGGACCTACCCACTTTTACATAGTGTATAACACACGTTTGCTAGAACATATTAATAAACTTGTTTTTTACTACGTTTTTTAAAATATATAACGTATAATAATATTAATATTAAACATATATATTTTAATATATAGCTTATTTTATTATAAGTTTAAAAAAGTAAGCTATATGTTTATATAAAAACTATTTA
This sequence comes from Xylaria castorea, assembly GCA_022495115.1. Taxonomy (NCBI): domain Eukaryota; kingdom Fungi; phylum Ascomycota; class Sordariomycetes; order Xylariales; family Xylariaceae; genus Xylaria; species Xylaria castorea. The sequence continues at coordinate 95,764 of MU382682.1, forward strand.
TAAAATAATATATAATATTTTCTTTTATATATAAATTTAACTATATAAACTTAGCTATATAACTTTATTAATATAAACTAACAAAAAGTTTATAAATTTAGCTATATAAATAAACTTATATAAACTTATATAAACTTATATAAACTTAGCTATATAAACTTATAAACTAGCAAAAACTTTAAAAACTTAGCTATATAAACTTAGCTATATAAACCTAGCTGTACAAACTTACGTGTGCAAACTAGCAAAAACTTTAAAAACTTAGTTACGCAAACTACTTATATAAACTAATACGTACAAACTAGTACGCACGAACCAAATAAAACTTTAGCAAAAAAACTACCAAAAGGTTTAAAGACCTAGCTACGCAAACCTACCTATATAGACCTACCTACGTAGCTAGGTCTTTAAAGCCTTTGCTAGTCCGTATACGTAGGTTTGTATAGCTAGGTCTGTATGGCTAGGTCTCCAGAGTCCTTGCTAGTCCGTAGGTTTGTACGGCTAGGTCTGTATAGCTAGGTTTGTACGGCTAGGTCGTCAGAGCTTTTGCTAGTCTGTACACGTAGGTCTTCGCGGGCAGGTCTCGTTCGAGGGTTTGGCTAGCAAAAAGCTTGGTCGCGAAAAGCTAGGTTGCAAAGGGCTGTATTACGAAGGGCTATATTACGAAAGGCTAAATCATAAAAAGCTCGATTATAAGCTAAACTACTTATATATTACTTATATATTTAGTTAATAAAACAAGTATTTAAAAAGTAGTATAACATTTATTTAGTTAATTTAAATAATATTTTTAATAAAAAACGCGTTTATTAATATATGTTAATAAACGTATATTATATATTATATAAAAGTAAATAAGTTATAACATTTTAAATTAAAATAATAATAGTTATAGCTTTATTAAAATATATGCTAAATTAAGCATAAAATAAGCGTAAACTTATAGTAATAAAAGTATAATAAAGCATTAAGCGCGCGCTATTTTTTAGTTTATTAATAATTATTAACTATTATTTAGTTAAATAATTAAGTTTTATTTATTATAGTTTAAAGCTAATAAAAGTAATACTTTATTAATAACTATTACTTTTAAAAGTATAAAGTTTATATTTATTATAATGTAGTTTTTATGCTTTTTAAACTATAAATTTTTTTATAGCTTTATATATAGCTTTTTATATAACACTTTAAAATTATTATAAGCAAACCATATTTTATAAACAAAAAAAAAAAATTAAACATATAGCTATATTATATAATACAATAGTTGTTATTTTGCGCTTTAACTTAGCAATACCGGCTATACAAAGAATCGAGTAAATAAAGCGTTATTTGCACCACACTTTATAACCAGATCCACTAGCTGGGGCAGGACAAGGGAGGCTTGTCGAGTGCTTCTACAGATCCACTACATTTATTAGATAGGTAAGTGGGGAAGTAGCTCAGCCCTACCCGCTTTTAGACCCAGGTCGATCAAGCGCGTAGAGGTACGTAGAGCGGAAACCTTTTTTGCCTATCGAGGCACGTGGCATGGTAGCTAGCGCTTAGGTAAGGATGCCGACAGCATGCGCAAATTCACGATCCAGACCAAGAAAAAAACACTTCTCGCTTCTGCGAACTCGCAATTATGTTTAGGTATAAAAAAACCTACTAACGCGGTCATTTTCAGAGTTAGCAATGCTTCCCCAACACTGCAGGCTGCCAGGTTTTCTCGGGCTCTCTAGTTGTAGGTGTCCTCTTCGTGCATAGCTGTCAGACGACAGATTCTACATAGAATTTGAATAAGCATAGGAAATTTGACTGAGCCTCCTCGTTTTCATGCAATACCTCCGTTCAACATCCGCGAGTGACAGGAAAGTTCATTTGACTTGCTTTTTTCACTCGCAATTGCCTAAATTCTGCCCTTGTTGAATAGTACCCAACATCTCTGTTGCAGACTGGTATACGATCGGCGGCAGTTCTCTCCTAGCAACCCTTCTCCTCTTCCAAGTTTATCAGGCGTATGGTTTAATGCTTCAGCTTTAGCTCAATCGCCACCTAGTTTACCCACTGCTTGTTTATGAAGTCACGAGGCCTCAAGCTTTACTGCTTTTCATCTACATGTTTGCCAACAACATTGTATTAACCCTGTTCCCCGATAATGCCCCTTCCCTAAAACAAAGGGATGCCCTAATTTCTACGCTAAACATAGCTACCATGTTCGCAGGGGGCAGGACCAATCCTCTAATAAATATAGCAAACGCCTTGCTCCGAACATATTATTTCTAGCACTTCTGGGCCGACCGAGTTATCCTAATTGAAGGACTTCTACATGCAGGAATTCGTATTGCCCAGCAAGCCAGCAGAACCGACTCTTTAGCAGTATTAGGGTGGTTCGTAAGTAGGCTCTAAGTGTACTAAGATGTTTGGTCCGCTAATAAACTAGGTTTTTATACTTTTCCTTTTGCTACTGGTAGGCTCCTTGCCGGTTTTCCGTTGATGGTCCGACGCAATCTATAGTAAGGTGCACTTCGTCTTAGCGTTGAGAACCTTGTTAGGGCCTATCTGGCATGTGCTTACGAGATGCCTATTTAGCAAGGCGGTAGTGTTTATTGCCGCTACTTTATGGATTGTGTTGACGGTGTACCGGATCCTGCTGCGTTTAAATTGGCGCTAAGGCCCTGCGCCCCTACCCGGGCATGCATTTTTACTTCTACTTTTTAGAACTGCTGATTCGACACAAGTTTAGTGGGAGTTGCATGAACGCGTTCTTCTAGACACCGGATAAAAGAGAGGGTTCTATTTGTAAGCTGCGCTTCCTGGTGCAGGCCCAAGATCGCTCACATATTGGCCGTCAACTCTAGGCGTTCTTGATCGAAGATCTATACGGAAAGATTTTGCGGGCTGAAAGGTAGAAAACAGTCATCCTAATTTCTGAGGGTGCAGGCATTGCTAGGGTGCTCCCCTACGCTATTTATATCGTGTACTGTCGCGGGCACGACTAAGAACTCAAAAAGGATAACACACCGTTATATAGCAATGACAAGTATAAAGATGTCACGAGAAAGGTTGATCTAATAGGGAGACTAAATAGTATTGACGAGGAACTAGTATGCAAAGACCAAATGGCGGTACTTCTAAGGATGTACTCAAAGGTGGTGAGCCGATCCCCTGAAGTGCATCCACCTGCTAACAACGTAATAGACATTGCTAGAGGGATTGCTGTTGTACCCATCGGAAGGGCCTAAGAAAATCAGGTTTCCAGGAGAAAATGAAGAAAACAACAAAGAAGGACAAAAGAAAAGACAAGAGAACAAGTCTTGGAGCTACAAGCCCGCAGTTTCCGGCTGGCTTGTAGACGCCCATATTTATCGTCATATTAAGTGGCACTCTTACAGTGCAAAGAAGTTTATCGCTATTAGTACGTAAAAAGGTACAGCGTCTAAGAAAATGTCTTTAATCGGTCTAGTATTCGGTTCACGACCCTTCTGTGAATATATTGTGACTACGCTACGGCTAGATTTTAACTTCGCAGAATCGGAGTTCATTCCAGGAGCCGAGAAAGTAGAGACAAGACCCCAGCTAAAAGTTAACGCCGCAGGACCGGCGTTTAGCTTAGAGACACCACAAGACAGGTCCTTGATGACAGACAGCCACAAACGCAATAAGAATTCAGGGTCTTTAATAGGCATCAGCCCTAAACCTAAAAACTGAAGTATAATGACATCATTAAAGAGTTTTCCTCGCTGGCAGAGGAAACTACCAACCTAAGGCAGACTTACATGAATGCGTCAAGAACGATGAAAGAAATCGTCGAGGACCCGCGATGAGCAACGGGCTCGGGAGATAAGCGGTTAACGCAAGAATATGTTGGAAACTTGGAAGAAAGCGCAGGAAAAGCAAAGATTGCAATGAAAGATAGGGGTAAACCAATGTCGGGACAGGCTCGAAAAGTGCTCCCTGATGCAGGACGATTTGTTTGACATTAAAGCCCAGCTTAACCAAAGCAAGAGACAGAGGGGAAATATGCTCAAGGATGTTTCTAGGATTATGCATAACGTTATAGCTCGATGACCCATTTTGCTTTCCTTTCCACAAGTTCTGGTGTCACAGCCGCGTGTATGATAGTGGAGAGATACTTAGCTAAGTAAGCGACAAGGAGAGCCGGTTTTCCCTGACTGACATCACGAGCTGTTTGACAGGCTTTGAGCTGCTGAGCAATTTTGGGTCGGCATCGGAAATGAAGGCGTTAGGTAGGCCCCAATTTGCGTAAATGTGTTGTATATAGAGTTGTGCCCAATCTTCAGTAGTATAGGGGCTAGGAATTGCAAACTACCCCCCGACATCCTCCCCCCTAGCCCCGATAAAAATACAAGCTTTATATTTGACAAGGCGCGTAGAGAATATAACGAGATAGTCGCGCATCCAGACGCTGAACGACATTAAGACCCTCGGATTCAAGAACTGTCCCGAAAAAGCTAACCCGGAGTAGGCTAATATTGTTCAAATTTGATCGTTGCGGCGGGCAGAACCGCGGAAACAATCGCTAGCTACCATGTAATGGCTAATGAACACTGAAGACGAGGGTATGTGAGGGTATCACAGCTACACTAGCAAATTAAATCAGAACAGAACCTGGGTGGGAATTGAAGGACTAAAGGCTAAGTGAGAGCCAACAGTTGAAGGTTTTGAACTAATATATAAGAGTGGGGCGGAGTCCTTTGATTATGTGACCCAATCCTTGGTCATGTGATCTAACAAACGACAACAGCAGCGATGAGGGTGATGAAGACCATAGTAAATTAGACACGCAAACTAAACTTCCCTTGTTTGATAGAGATAGCTGCTTTAAGAACTTCAGGAAAATGAAGAAATACTCCGCTAGAAAGGATAACCTAAAGCGACTAAAGCATGGCTGGGCTGCGAAAGGACCTTTCGACAATAATGCAGCCAGATGGGTTATAACAGTTTACCCGATCCGGGGTGTATTTGTTAAAGGGTACGTTTTTAACGAGAGCAGAAGAAAATAGCTAATGGTCGAGATTCCTTGCGGAAGGATGGACCGTAGAAGTTACGGTTTAATACTACCGGTTCGACTCTACATGGAGGCACGCAGGAAGTTCTGTGGGTACAAGGAAAATGTGATGCTTGAAGTTCAATATGGAGACGTGGATGACTTGAGAGGCTTAAAATTCGATCAAGTGGATACTGAAAATAGTATCGTGTTCGAGTTTGAGGGAACAGACGAGTTGTCTCTAAGGCCCCCGGACGGGAAAGTTCTACTACGCCTTCAAGCCATTATCGAGCCAAGACATTGGAAAGTGCATGATAACTTTTATAATCGTTCAGAGTTGGAGGGTGCACTGAAGACGAACATGAAGCGATGGATCTTGGACAACGCCCCAACGACGGATATTCAAAGACAGGCACTACTACGAGCTTAATTCATACAAGACTAAAAGCCTGCGAAGCCCGTAGAAGCATAAATCAAAGTAAAAAGGAAAAATAATTTCGAGCTCAGTTTGCAAAACATTAGAAACTCAAAGGAGCCCGGAGGAACAAAACATCAGGCAAGAAAGAGCCCATACGGGGGTAAAACAGTTGGGTCAGTATATTATATAATCATGGAAGGCGAAGTCCTCACGCATGTTGCCCTGCCTCTGGCAAGACGTGTTAGATTTGCATAGTTAGCTGGTCGCGGTCCAAGGAACGGACGACTGCACATGATACGTACCCTCGACTCTCCGTATATAAGAACGTCTCTTCCCCAACAAGACATCCTCCAAACTTCCCTTCTCCATCTTCTTTCATCACACTCCTCAACACACCTCCCTAGCTTGATTCATTTCCATATTCGCCTTGTGTTACAGTATGCTACAGAACAACCTCCAAGGACTAGGATACGGGCTCAACTACAGAACATCAGGGAAATTATGAAAAATCGCCTCCATGTCGGCACCATGCTCCTTGTCAGTCTCTAAGTCTAGCAGCATCGACGTAGTAAGACAATTCGCAAACGACTTCTTGGCCAAACGCCACGCAACAGCCTTCGGATCTCCAGGGAGAAGACGAAGAAGCTGGCGGTTTTGCTACTTCGCAAGCTTGGCGGGGGTGTGCTTGCGCGGGAAAGGGTGCGCGGCGATGCGCAAGGAAATTTCATAATTGGCAGCAGCACCCTGCCTAAGTTAGCACGTAGCGACACAGTGGCGAACAGGCAGCAGTACTTACTTTCTTGTGCTTCTCGCCGACGGCGATGCCATGGGACTTGCGGACCTCTTTTCGACATTGTCAAAAGCTAACAACCAGCAGTATAAACTGTGACACCTTGCCCGCCATAAACACCATCGTTGCTACCACTTTTACCGAAGACCTTGTTCAGACCACACCTGCCCTTTGTGGCAAAGGCGTCCCGATCAATTTTGAGCTGGTTAGCCACAGTCCCCCTATATAAGGGACTAATCATAAAGCTACGGGGGAGGGGTTACAAGATAGCGAAGTGGGCGACGTGAATGGTTGCGCTTCCCCTTCTGTTGATAAGCCAGAGAGCGAGACCTTATACGAGCCCGAAAGATAGCACGAATCTGAGAGCGAGACTATGGGCCCATCTGACAGTAAGAATGAGTCTGAATTCGGCAGCGAGGTTTCTAACAATAAATCTCCCGACAATTTCCCCGGCCGTAGGGTATCTGACGAGGATGACGGTCATATCCAAGAGCCTGAGGAACACCGTGACCTTGGCGTGTTTAACAGCGAAGCCGAGAAACTAAGTCTAGCAATCTCTCATAACGCTGGACGTTATAAGAGAAATAGCCAGGTTAGCATCGCCATTAGGAATTTCCATGTCCTATGTTCTATCAAAGCGCCGAAAAGACCTCTGGAGGAAGATGATAGTAGGCGGAGGAAGGTATACAAGGTGTGCAGCATGAAGTACTATAAAAGAATATTTACGTTTTTTATAGAAAATGGTGAAATGCAGCTCTAGTATTATAGTAACAAGTGTTAGGTACGAGACAATGGCGACAACAAGGCGGGCACTTTATATGAAGTTGCTTACAGTCTTGTCGCGTAAGAGATGGTACAGTGATACAGTTCCTAGATTGTTCCCGGATAATTCTTACCTCCTTTCAATATCAGCTAGCTACGGTATTTTAATTCGGCCGCAAGAATACATTCACATTATGACAATCTAATTTCATTGATTTAACTAACGAACTAACTGAGCCTTGTATCACTTCCTTACTAATACGGCTATTTGTTCTAATATGCCGGTATTTCCCTCGTGCCCTAGCCTCTCAAAGATATCTAGGTCGCAACGAAGTGTCGGTATGTCCTTTTGCCTGGTCGAGATAATAGAATGCACGTAAAATTTGCATAGCTTGCGAGCGAAGCCGACGAGGCGCGGCTTAACCCACCAAACCGGAAAGATGTGAAAATTGTAGCTTATAAACAATATAAGGAAGCACTCTCACATGCTAATTCTAATACCAGTGAGTATAGTGTATTATAATGAACGGATGTATACACTTATATATTTGCCTTCCCTACTATGTCGACGAGTTCGTTTAAGGGGGTTTGAAGACGACATATGTGATTACTATTTTCAGCAACCTTGTTTATTGCTAGGTTTAACCGGTACATTAGATCGGGCGGCAGGGGCTCCTTGACCTTTTAGCTGGCAACTAGCTTGACGATCCGATACCCGAGTTCGGCATGGTACTCAGTGCGTTTGTTCTCCAGCTTCTTTGCCCAAGAGAACGATCGAGTCATTTCTCGCTCCAGCTGTTCAGTTCTTTCAGTCTCGTCCTTGATCGTCTTTATCTTTTCCTTGTGGTCTAGTTCGCAGATAAGTTTTAGTTAGGGGAGTCGGGCAATTTTTATGTGTTTCATCTTCTGAAATCTGATGGTGGTGTTGAGGTCGTCGAATGTTTCCGATTTCAGCTGAAATTGTCTCCAGGCAGCTAAACATGGCCCCTCGGATGCCGTGACACAAACTTTAGCATGTAAGGAAAAGTATTCTAGGCAGGTGCCGATAGCTTAATTATTACAGCCTAGGTCATAAGGGCAATAGTAAGAATTTTTCAAATAAAAACAAACCTAAAAAGCAATAACAAGCTTGATGTCTTTTGGGGGGCTTTCTTGGTTCGCTTTATATAGGTGCCTATATAGCTAGTTAATAATTAAAAATGAGACGTAAACTAGCGGAGTTCCTTACGCCACATTTTGGCTCGCCCGCAAATTAGAGTCCCAGCTTTGCTTCGGTCGCCCAGCTTAACCACAATATAAACTAAGAAGTATGCGTTTCTAGATGCTATATAAGCTAGTCTGCGATAGTTTGGATTCACCCTTAACAAATAAAGATAGGTATTAAAGGCCATGCGACGTAACCTCACTTTCCTTTAAATATGCGCCATATGTGGGAGAGAAAAGAAAAAACCCACGTTTGGATAACGTAGGTAGTAATACCCTGTTCTCAGCCCTAGGCGAAGAAGACAAGACGTGGATATAGTCTTCCACTACCTGCTCATACTCTACGAGAGACAATATTGGATTAAAGGTCAAACACTCTGATTGAACCCGTTTTAAGAGGTGCTGCACCTTGCCGATGTCCTACGTGGGGAGTCCTGGCTGCGATCCTCCTAGAGGTGGTCGGCGGTGGCACTCTGCAGCGATGACGGCTTGCGCGGCCTGGACACTGGTGGCGCCCATCAATGAGTATAAAGTGGTTGTCGTTTCACCTTGGGCCTGGAGTGATAGTCTCTAACAGTAAACTTAACCCCTGCGATAGTAAGGTTAGCAGCTAGTCTAGGCCCTTTACGGCTAAGCACTCACGGATCTAGTATGCTAATACTGTAATTTGCCGTTATAAATAGAGACTGATACAGGTGGTATAAGACACTGAAGACTCGCCGTTTGAGGCGGACTTAGTTATTGCGGCAACGGAAATGTTGCTGATTGGGCATGGTATTGAAAATTCTCCGCCCTGGCGTAAAGCTTCGCCATCGCGGACTTAGGCTAACCCAGATATTGAGATGACAGAAGCAATGCTAGTTACTGCTGAAAGCTCTACGCCATAGACTGAAAACCTAGGTATTGCAATGACAGAGGTAATGCTGATTGGTACTGAAAATTCCCTGCCACGGATTGGAAATCTGGGTATCGCGACAACTGGCTGGGATGTAGGATCAGTGCTGGTTGATGTTGGTGAAGTGGCCCGTTACTCGGTGAGCTTCGACGACCGTAATACCGGCTGCTCGCATTAGCCCGTAGATGGCTATCCGTATTATGTTGTCACAAGCTAGCTGTATTCGCCCTCTTTTTCTTGGTAATGCTCGTCGTATGTAAGTGTACCCTTTAGCCAACCATTTCCCCAGCTCTTTCTAAGAACATGCCGGGGCCGGTTGGAATTAGAATAGGCATCGGGTGCTCGTACTTCTTACAAGGCCTAAGCAACTGTGCTTGGAGACAGATATAACTCGATTGTAGGCATACCTTTTGTTCAGAACTGATTCGAAGTACTTGCCGCATTACAAAAGATGAGTGGACAGCCTTACGCCAAAGTGACAACGTTGTCACAATTCTCCGAATCATAATTATGTATCTCATTTTCTTTACAGTTTTGCTAAGTTAAGCCTAAGAACAAGTCCTAGCATGGTTTTAGTCCGTTCTCCCGAACCTTATTGTTATTGCCTCCAATATACTACTTTAGGTATTTATTCGTCGGTTGGATAGTGCTAAAGATGGTCGGGACGTAGCACTATATTGTGAAAGTGCATTAGGTTCCGCGTGGGATTATGCGTCAAAGAATGAATTATGCGTTTACTAGATTTTAAAACATAAAAAAGCTGCTGCTAAGTTACGCATAGTTTTAGGCCAGGCTACGAAGTGTTTCAGGGTCGTATGAAGGGTCACAGGGGACTACGCTACGGAGACAACTCAAGGATCGAGCACGTTCGGGCATCTGGACTTTATGTATTGTAGCTTTGTGCTGCTACCTAGGCTAGAAACTCCCTCCGCCTATGGCCGCAAAGGTTGTTAGAAACATCGTTTTCGATACAGAAATGGACAAGAACCGGGAGACTTGGGGTGCAGTACAAACGTTGCGTGCTACAAATATATCTTGTTTATAGTTAAGCGGACAACACGTCATTATCCAAGGTAATGTAACTGTACCGGGCGGATTGCATCTTAGAACAATTCTGTGTAAAATATCGGACTGGACATAGGTGGCTGTTAGCATGTTCTCCTCCTTCAAAAACCCCGTCTCTCACGTACTCCCGTTATTCTAGCACGTTAGCACGACAGGTGATCCTATTCTTTATTAAACGGCAACTAGTGTGCTAGTACAGATCTAGATGTTCGGGTTCATAATGGAGGTCCTTAGGCTATGCTCGAACTAGGACCATTTTCAAAATGTACTATTTTTGTACTAAATTAAGAATGTAATTTTTTATAGACGTAAACTCTCCTTTTAGTACTTGCTAGCATTATTGCCCTCGAGTCCCTACAAGATTAGCCTTTTCCGGCTTTGCCGTCTATGGGAGCTTGAGGGACTTTTGCAAAATCTGGGGAACTATTACACTAGTTCCTAATGCATGCCTCCCCGTTACATTGCTCCCATAACTACTGCGTGATCAACATATCCACTTAGCGTCCTTTAGTTGGTATTTTTCAAGCCATAGGTTCTTAGGGAAAGCACAAGTGATTTAACCAGAACCTTGTTATTCCAACGGTATTCCCTAGTCTTCCTATAACATTAGCTATGCAGCTCGACGAGAACGGCAAGCGTTACCTATATGCAGAATCCTTACAGCACTAAGAACGTTGGCGACCCTTCTCGTCACCCGTAGAAGCTACCGCATTGTCCATTAGCCCAGGATCCGAGGAGGACAAGATAGCCAACGAGCATACTATAAATGCGAAGCATATATTGCGACAAACGATGAAAAACTGGTAACGAGCGCTTTATTCGCTAAGCAACGACCGCTATAACCATACTAAGAACTCCTAATACTAACAGCTAAACGTTTGTCGGGTCCCAACAGACGCCCACCTACTACGATACTCTTTTGCATCCGCTTGAAAGCGTAACAATTGGTAGCTAGCGATAACTTGGTCAAATGCCCATTTGTTTACTCTCCATTGGGCTAGGTATAAAGATAAAAAGGAAGATGACCTAGTTCGTCGTCCTATTTAAATGAATTGGTTAGCCTTGCCACGAACTGTAGAAGGGATGGGCATAGCAGATTGTATACCTCGGACATTTGCTGTTCTGTAGTTGTGCGTCTAGCTGCGCGGGCTAGGCGAAGGATACCTCCTGCCCAGTCACGTACTGATCTGGCTTAAATCTTTCAACTGTTTTACGGAGTGCTGAATCTAGATTTGCCAGCAGCGTTTGTTTAGTGTTAGATGTGATTTCGCCGGCCCACCATAATTGGACAGATCCTCTGAGAAGCTGGGGGTAGTCTCTCTGAATGATGTCTCGGCGGGCTGGATCCTTCGCATGTTCTTTGACACTGTCTTCGAACCTGCGTTCTATCTCGATCCTATCCGCCATATCACTTGCGCTGCTCGTCCTAGCACTCCCGCCCTTCTCGCCCAAGAACCTCTTCCGACTCACGTCCTCGCGTCTGCAAATCCTAACAGAGGTACTATTACGCGCCTAGCCTCCCTACTGCCAGGCAACGCTCTTAACACAGAGCGACGCCACCCTGCGCCTAAAGTTCGTTAATTTCGAGTCCTGCCTGCTATACTTGTAGTTCGGCCCTAAGGTCCTAGCCTCGTGCTCCTTCTGCGTCTCTAACGAGCCGAAAATCTACCTCTACTACGCTCTGCCGTCCCTCCTGGCGCCACGTCTGCTCAATCTCGTCATCTTTAGCCTTGCCACGTCAGCCACCGTCGCCGGGAACGAGGCCGCACGCTAGCGGCGCGGCGCAGCGCAGCCGTGGCGGGCGCCGTGGCAGCGGGGTTTACCGTGTGGAGCGTAAGCACGTAGGGGGAGCAGGCGTAATCCTTTCCATCAGATCCCCAAGGATCATCAGCTTTTCGTCATCAAACCATGCGCTTTGGGTCGTCAGCAGGTATTCTTTCAGATCAAGGGGCACTCTTCCCAGGCTCAAGCATCGATAGACTTCAAAATCACCCAAAGAGACACGCTGTCCCTTGTCTCGGGCGTACTTGATTGCTCGGTAACAGTCCGATTTTCCAAAGGATTCAGCCTGGTCGAACATCCGAATCCTCAAAGCGACGTTTTCCCTCATTCCTTCTAGGAAATCCCCACGAACTAGTCGTGTAGCTGACTAGACAAATGCTTCCACTTGTTGTCCGGCGAGTGCTTCCTTTTTTCGATTGTGGCTCATGATGTTGTAGAATGGGTGGAGTATCTGACATCTGACATCGTAGCACCGCGAGGGATACTAGCTGTATAACACTGTCTCTCATATGACATATATGTCACACGCTCATCAGCTTTCTCGGGAGTTCGTTCCAGCCGCAGAAGCGCGTCGAAGTCTGAATAGCCCAGACTGTTTATGCGCGCGCAGGAAAACTGCAGCGATACCTCGTCGATCGTTACACTATCTACCTTTTGGTCTTATCCCGAAAAAGTGGTGTGGGCGCACCTCGTATAGAATCTGCGAGGACTGGGAGGAATAGTGGCCAAAGGAGATTGGCGTATCGGGGTCTCACACCCCCTTCCCGCGTTTGGCGCTGGCCAACTTCTCCATCCCCAATGCCGCGCGCGGCAGCCTAGTTTACCCTACTCCAGCGATCCTATCCGACGTGGATCGGGTTCTATCGGCAACAGCGAGCTCGTGTAGTGGCCTCCCAGACTTTGGCAATGCACGGGGGAAAGTCCTAAGGCGGCGTGTGTGTGGAAGGCGATCTCGAAGAGCGTTAGCTTGGTAGATACCCTATGTAGGGTACGTGTTGTTGCACTGGACCCGTATTCTCCTCCTAGTCTTGCTGCATCGGTGCCAAGTACGAGACCATGACTCGAGGTTAAGTCGGATTGAATAAAAATCTTTCCGGCAGAAGCTAAGTGCTTCATTGGCTATACGTCTTCTTAGGTAAAGCTGCAATGCGAGCGCTCCGCCTTGGAAGGACTTGCTCTTTCGCGGGATAAGCTACTTTGCTTCGCGTTACCCTCACCTCCGTTCTTTCGGTCGGCCCCGACAAGCGTGTTCTAGCGAATCTTTTCGAATCTAGAGGATCGTCGTCTCTGTCGTCTTGGCGCGACCATTTCCGCTTTATGGGCTGTCTTTCGCGCGCATTTGGTATTGCAATTTGCCGCGACGCCGTAGAGGGCTAGACCGCTGGATACTGCGGAGGGTTGCCCGAAATCGAGCCAGTGGCTGGGTACTGGATGGGTTGTCAGCTGCTGTACATGCCTCGTTGGACGGCTTACCGACGCTTTGACTTACGTGCGGGGTCCTCTGCTAGGTCCTTCAACGAAGGAATCCAGGCTTCGACGAGCTCCCTCCTCTTCCCTTTATAGGAGGCACCCGCGATGGTTTGCGGTTTGGCCGATCCTAAGATTTCGGGGTTGCGCCACAGGCGGACGAGTTGTTGTATAAAGACTCATAAATTAATCTTTAAAGAAACGTTCTTTGTGTTCCCAGTAGTCTGGACTGTCTTGCTCTTTTGCGTCTCGGTTGCTATCGCGGAATCAGACATCGTTACGCCCAGCGACATAGAGCTCGTTGTCCTCTTGTACTATGCGGCACCCTTGGCGCGAAAGGTTGTAGAGGCTACACATCCAAGCATAAATTGAGTCTCTTGCCCTTCGTAGTCGCTCGTCAGGTGAAAGCTCGGATTCTTCAGATGTTGCAGGGCTAGACACATATTGGCCATCCAATGGCCCGAGGCCTTCCGTTGTAAAAGCCATAGCCTCAAGAGAAGGTTAAATAAGGGCTTTTGTTGCGGGCAAACACGACAATACTTAGGCTTAATGAGGTCAAAGATATTATGTGTTGAGGTCCCCGTGTACCCGGTCCATTTCCCCCAAAATCTTGCAGGGACAAGGGGGGTATGATGCACTAGCGCACTATCAGCGGTACATTAGTTAGATCTAACCACTTTGGAGCTAGATACCCCACACATCCCCGCGACATGGTAGCACTAGCGCTTCGACTCGCTAGGAAGAGCCATACTTGGCCCAACTCACATCCAATGCACAAGGTTGCGCCGCCATCAATTGATACGCAACAAAACAGCTCACCAGCACCCAAGATAATGCGCGGTTGCTATTATAGATGTTAGCAGAAGCGTTTACAACCCATTTCTAGCCCAGAACTAACATTATCTGAGTTGAAGGCGGGCATAGCGTGTTGGCGAAGGCTGTTACTATCGCTACCTACGTACTATTAGTACGAGACAGTCTTTCGATGGCTCGATGGCATGGCGGCAGGCATTTCTAGATGATTTTTGGGCTATTTTGTAAACGTTGGCGCTTTGTTGCACTTTGTTGCGCTTTGTTGCGCAAATGATGCTGCGATTGTAACAAGGTTGCAGAATTGATTGGCACTTGTTGGCAACTGGCTGGGCCACTGCGAGAGTGGCTGGTGCGTGTGTTGCAGTTGTGGCTTATAGGAGCAAAGGGGTTAGGTATCTAGGTGTAGCCCACCCCAGCTTACTTGTTCAATGGTAACGCTAACTAACCTGCATTAAATAAAAAGATTAGCAAACACTATTTACTTAAAAGGAAGCATATATAACCTACTGGGTTATACAGCGAGTTAGGTTCGATTCCCTTTTAGCGCTATATGGTTATTCGCTGTATGGCTTATCTATATATTCTACTTCCAGTCACGGCTATTCCCGTCAATTGTAAGTCTGTACGCTAGTGAGTAAGTCGGTTCCTGTTTGAGCACTTTAACCTCGATAGTGGTTAACATTCAAGCAAAGACAATTTTTCGAATTTATACAGATTTCCCATTTATACACCTTGAAAAGAACCATTGATATGGTCGACGACGGAACAATTCTCGTTGTCAATCCGCTGTGATCGGAGCCCGACTACGCCGATGTAGCGCAATACGACGATGCTACTCCCCCGCCGGCGGGACGAAGAGAGCAACCATTCCTCTAAATCACCACAGATGACGCGCTTAGTACGCACCCCCAAGCCCTGCATTTTGCGTGACCATGCTTTTGCTCCTTGTTGCAGTCCTTTCTAACGCTCGGACTCTCATAGAGGTGGGCTTAAAGGGTTCATGTTTAGGAAAAACAGCATCGTTTATAACATTCTCCTCAATAAGGGCAACAGGACAGCCGTTAGCAGGAAGCATTTTGCTTTCCAGGTTGTTCGGCAAAATCATGGATATGGCCTGGTCATAAGGAGCTTCTCTAGAAGCGGGACAACAATCCGCTCTGCCGGCACAGGCGGTGAGCATATCAAAGACCGGAGGACCATCTCGCGAGATCAAAGAGAACTCAGCTTGTTTGTGGGGAATATGACTTTTCGCGCCGAGTTTCCAGACCATGGTAACCACTATGACGTTTATCAGAGATAATTGTCCGCATGGCTCATCGAGAACAACTGCCAGGTGCCATCATCACGGGTGTCGCCGCCGCTCTCGGCTCAGCGTAGCGCTAAATTAACCTGGAAAGAGCGGTACCGCAGCATTAATATTATCGGTATCGGCGGTTTTGGCGTTATTTATCGCGCTGCGGACGTCTTGACGGGGGAAGTTTATGTGGCGAAGGAATGCCACCAAACGAAAGCCGGTCGTGGTGAGAGAAACTTGGCCGCTCTTCTAGAGCTGAACCATGTATGCCACGCCACAGTTCCATGTTGAGCCCCAGGTCATTCGGAGAGCGTAATCTCACTGACGTAACTAGCACCACAGGTAAACATGATCAGGTATTTCAAGATCTATTATACCCTGTTCGCCGTGGTCATAGAATTCGGCGGACCTAACCTCGAGGTTGTTCATGAATCGCAACCCCTGCATAATTTCGAGTTACGAAATAGTCTCTGGCAGCTGGCAGATGTAAGCGACTATATCTACAAATGCGGCATAACACATCGCGATATAAAGCCTAGCATCTTCTAGGTCACTGAACGGGAGGCAAATTCTTATACTCTCCATTTTACACTTAGCAATATCGGCTTGGCTACCTAAAAGAAGACATTAATACGTACATTCTGCAGCACGCCTTCTTACTTAGCTCCAGAGATTAGTATTAGCGAAAGCACGTATACTAACTAGGTAGACATGTGGGCGCTAGGAGTCTTAACACCTGGGCTTTCTTATGGGCTGCTTAGCCATTATACCGGTAGTCAGATACTTATAAATCATGTTAATAGTCTAGGTCGCAGCTCCCTTGTTGAATTGATCGGCCCCCTGCTAGAGCTCGATCCACAGCGGCGATCGGACGCTCAGAGAGCCTTGGCCACTTTATATTTAGCCTGACCCTCCCGCGGACTGGCCCGCAGCTCCATACAGCGAAGTTGAAAGTCTGGCCTGCAGCGGCAAATGCCGGGGAAGGCTCCGATCAGCACACATCTGTTTGTCGCCCAGATCAGTTCGACCACCTCAGTAGCAGCCCGGCCTCCATTCTCGTCAGGAGCAACGTTTCCGATAAGAATAAAGACGCTACAACGATTGGTAGGTTGTAACGCCCGCAGTCTTCTTTAAAATCCCGTAAAGCAGCGTTTATGGAAGGGAGCCCGCCGCCCTTATTTAGTTCTACTAAGCGTACTAAGGCACATTTAGGCGTTGGCTCACATTGAAAGATACCGGCTAATTTTATAAATAGGTAACATATAAGCTGGTGCCGGAAGTGAACATTGAAGTTCCTAATGCTGTCGTTGTGAATTTTCTAGTTGATGGTGTTGGGGCGACATAAGGCGTGTGGGCGGGCGTATTAGGCCGCAATGTAGTCTGAGTTTCAAACAAACTCCTAAAGAGTTGCACCGATCCCGTGGACAGGATCCACGAAATTCAGGCACACTACATGTATAAAATAGTTTGCCGCCTAGGCAGTTAGTTCGTAAGTGAATCATAGTTTGTAGCTCCTTTTACTCAATTATATCTGTTAGAACCAGCAATATTTGCTAAAGGCATCCCTCGCAGCACGTTCCTGCTTCTTGAAAGTGGCGATCTCCTCCAGTAATTCCGCTAACGAAGTATTTCTAATCCTTCATAGCTAACTTGTTAGAGGAGAGTTACGAGCTGCTGGGTTTTTAGAATGGTATACTTGGGCAATGAATGTATTGTCAAATTCCACACTTTTCTAGCATGTAAAGTTGTCAAGCAACTTTAAATGATCTACACACTTGTTTCTACTACATAAGCAATAGTCAACGCATTACACAGCATTGGGTTAAAACCGTTTAACACTACTTTGTAACCTTAAACCTTTATAGTCACTACTCCGACGCAGGAACGAGCCATCCTGTATTCTATAACCAAGTTCTTAATCGAGATTCAAGCATCCAGCTTTAAATCTACGTCCAAGTTCTTCTTAAAGACCTTGCCGCTTTTAATGCGCGCACAGTATCTTCCTTCCTGCCCAATAACAGCCCGCTCGTCACCTCGTTTCTTTCTTTTGTCCATCTATATCTTTAGCCCTCGATAGCTATCGCGACCTTTTGGGCGAATTTTCTATCCTTTATCATCTTTTTTATACCTTATTGCGGCCAAACAGGCTTTTTACTTACCTTACAAGGCTTTTGTAGGACGGCTTGCGTAAAATATATGCGTTAAAGGTTTTTAACTATTCGTCCTTGTTGTTAATACATATAACTGCGAAAATACATTAAAGTTTGTCCAAGCTAATAAGTATTCCCTCCTAGTCCTTTAAATAAATAGCATAAGTAACACTTATTAAGAGTTAATGCGTCCTCGATTACTAGCGCGCTTGTTAACACGCAGGGCTTCGTTCACCGGTCTAAGTTAAACTTAAATAAAACTAGCTTGTCGTTTTTCGAGAAAACTATAAGAATATATGCTACTTCGGCCTTTAAACAGGTCGTTTACATAATAATAAATGTTAATAGGTTAAGTCGACTTTTTATTAGCAATAACCCTAAAAGTAACAATGTGCAAGCCCTCTCGTATATATGTGTGGTTGCTACAAAAGGTTCTTAAAAAATTACAAATACTAGTAATTATACCTTTAAGGGCAAGCTCCCTGCAAAGATAGCCGAATAAATTGTCGTTTCCACTTAGGATACGCTGCTTTATACACAACTGTTACTTAAATTCACATACCATATAGCGTACCCGCTATCACTTATCTTAATAACGAGTAAAAAAGTAACAAGATAGTATTAAAAACACATTAAACAGCACCTCAGGAATTAAACTAGTGAAAATACGTATTTATAAAATAGGTTCTTAAGTACTAAAGACCATTGTAACTAGTAGATCGAAACCACGCTCACAAAAAGATCTTAAAGGACCGTCTTATAACTATACGTACTAGTATATAAAGCGTTATAAATATAAGAAACTCTGTGTATTACAATTTTAAGACATTCACCACTACGGAACGAAATTGCGGCCTGCTGCAACCATACACGCGTTACCAATTACGCCAGTCTTCGTCTTTTCCTAGGATGTTCATTTTCCACCTCCATCTCGTCTTCGAACCTCACTTTCCTTTTCCTTGAGCTCGAATCGAATGCTATGTTAAAAGTGTTAAGATTTGGCAAGCAACAGTGGAGATCTACTGGTTCGCAAAGCTTGATGAGTGGCGGGGGAAGGGTAAGCGAGGGTGGGGAATTTTGGGATTCCTGGGGTTCCGAAAATTCTGTGAATAGCCTATGCTCTGGGCTCGTCGACGAAATAGAGTAGAATAGCGAGGATAGAGTTTCCAGCTCGGAATCGAAGGACGAAGATAGAGGTAGGATTAAGGACGATCGCGGCGATGTCTCCTGGGAGGGGGGTTTCGATGGACATTCTAGGGACATCACAGTCGGAAATAAACGGAGTTAATGTTGTATGCCTGAAGCTATACACTGATGTCGTTGTTCCGACATGTAAGGTAACCAAGTGCGGCTCCTGGCCTCACGGAGTTGCAAGTGCTACTCCGGATTCGTGCGGTTGCGGCGGGAATATTACCGTCCTCTCTAATTGTAGAATGACCTGGGCCCAGCAGAACTTTCGCGGTACGGTTGCCAACCCATTCTCCGTTCTTGTCCAGCTGCCTTCTCTGAATTGCTACCGTCGAGCCTTGGTCAGAAGCAATAAAAAGAACATCGCCAGGCTCATCCAAGTGCCAAACACTTTCTACAGCACCTGCTGAAACCGCCGTCTTCCAGCCAAGATCGACATTAGCAAAAGTAGCGTGCTTTCCGGCGAAACCGAGCTAGCCAGCCCGCTTGAACACGTTTTCTAAATACTCCCGGACCTGCCGCCCGATGCCTCGATTACAGTAGCTCCTTCCGCAAAAGACGGCTGCAAAAAACTCTTGTCCGAGGACGAGCTCCTCTATGACTGCCTTTATCATGTCAATGCCGGCCTGGAAGGCTCTAGAAAAGCTGTCTTGCAGTTGTTGGGGATTAAGAAATACCGAGTACTTGCCGCCGCCGGCTGTCAAGAACATACCGTTATCGATCCCTGCAGGGTCAAGAAAGCGCTTCTCTCTTTCGAATTGCTGTAGCATCAAAGCGATCTAGCCCGGCGGCCAGCGTGGCTTGCCCATGTTTGCGACGATGAAACGTCTCACGTGATCGTTTGTAAGATAGCTTCCACTCAGAGTCCCTATAATGTAGTTGGCCCATGTATCAGAAGCGCCGAGAACAGTGTCGGCATATCTTCAAGAACGATTGGACGATTGAACGATACCTTGATTAAAATTCGATGTACTTCAGGACTGCGAGAAGATGGGCTCCCCGTCTCTAAAGTAGACGGTCTAAACCTAAACATTCTAAGATCAACCGGTTAGTTCTCTTGCCAATAATAGGACTTGTCTGCTTACGAAGGTGCCACCCCCGCTGTCAAAGACAGCAATCTTCATCGAGTCAACTAGGAAGTCCTGGTCTCGTAGGCGATTCCACAAGGTGTCGCCGTATTCGTATTGGCTGGCGGCGTCCGTAACCGGCTCACACACATACACAGCAGCAGCTTGACCTTCGCTTACGAAATAGATAGTCACGTCGTGCTCTTCCCATATGGGCTCGATCAGGCTCAAGTAGAAGTCCCTACACTGCTATGTAAGCAATAGCTAGATCAAGAACATGATATTTCGGACAAACCTGTATTTTTCAAAATCGCCCTCTTGCTCGTCTTGACATAGGTAGTTGGGGTAGGTCAGCACGAGGGTCTGAACCTACAGCTTCGAGCCTTTGGCGATCGAGAGTGCCTGGTCTTTAAGGAAGAGAAAGTAGCTGCTGAGGACCTGGAACGCTGCCCCCCGAGTGAGTCTGCCATCTCGAAAGGCATCTGCTAACTCCGTCCCCCCAGGAAGACGACACAGCCGTACCTCATCGTCTAGACCTGCAAGGTATGTAAAGATCGATTTGAGATAGAAAGGCTCATCGGCTTCTAGACATTGTCTACCCCAGACTAATTTGCCATCCATGAACGCTGCGAGTGCAATGGTTTCGTGGTTGATAGAGCCGTCTTCGGTGCCATGAGGTCTCTCTGCATGTCCCATCGGGACTGTCTTATGCACTCCGGCGATGCAAATAGGATCGGCATTACCTGAGCCCTCGTTCTGGAGGAAGGCCATTATCATCTTAGAAGCCCACTGTCCAAAATCAAGGCCAAGAGAGCTGGCACTTCAGATTAGCATGGCATTATGGCCATCCACGTGGAGGCACCCTTACGCATTGCGATACGGCCTTTTCGACTTTTTGGATGCCGAACGGGACAATATACTGGATAGGGATGGGGATGGGGATGGCACCCCCTTCAGCTTATCGATATAGGGAAAAGCAACGTTGGGACATATTGACCAGGAAGACAACATAGCCGGTAGCCGTAGGATAGAAACGTGAAAAGGTATTTGGCAATCTGTATCAACAAGTCGAACTTGACTAACAGGATGGAATCGAAAACACTAGACTCGGTCAAAGAGGAGGGTCTCGAGAATTTTCCCTTTTATATTGTTATACATATAAATAGTCATAGACTGACTGTCTATCTGTCATAAAGCCCAGTCGTTTGCGCCGAAAGGTGGGTTACACAGACTGATTCAGGGTGAAGCAAGTACCCGTCTTGCTTGCCAAATACCTAGCTTGCGCAAGATACGGTACCGATAGCGCACCTTGTTTATATATCAGCCATGTTTCTACCCAGGATCGCTGACAAGCTGCCCATGCGAGTAGCTGCACTCCTAAGGATCACCAACAGACACGATGGCCAGCCCATCTGATCACCCAGACCACGGCGCATTTGGAATCGGCACGCCCCCCTGTACGGCCCAAAATAATACAGAAAACACCTACGTAGGGTCGGCGGCAGCAGTATCTTTTGCCTATCTTCAAGATATTTACTCCATTAGGCAGGCGGAAAATAAAATGCGAAAGCAGCTACAACCAATTCTAGAGGCGTACTTGCACTAGCGTACCAACTTTTTACACAAAATACTAAAAAAGCTCTTTACTAACATTGCCGCATTAAGAGTAGCAGGCGAGCATACCAACGTGGACTTTTTATGCAAACTGGCGTTCAAAGATAACATTATTTACAAACCTAGGAACTTTTAACATTTAATCCTTATCGGCCCCGGCATGCAAAAGATTATTCTAACTAGATATGAAAATAAACAACCGTGGGTTTCTCGATGCGCTTATCGCCAAAGAAGCGCGCGGATGTAAGAATGCCGTCTTACAAACAGACGTGCTAGTGCCGCGGCCCATCACACGCACCGAGACGCAGACCACCGGAACCCAGACGTCGTCGGACAGTGATAAGGATCTCGGGCGGCCGAGCTGCAACGACGGGCACTCCGATCTCGACGTGTTTAATGCCACCTACTTGGCATACCGCCCGGAGCTAGAGCTGGATCTTGACTTGCCGCAACTAGAGCCGCACCAGTCGCGCCTTCGATGGATTTATCGGATAAGATCGGGGAAGCTTTTTTTGCGTTGTGTGCCCGTGCGCGAAAAGGGCTGGCCTCGAAGCCCTGCGCAAGCTCGGCGACGTTGTATTTTCCGATCTCGAGGCCTTTCCTCACCAGCCCTATAGAAGACCAGACTATATTGTGCCACTTTTAGGACGTACACAAAAAGTCTTTTACTGTAATGCAAATGGTCGGAAAATATAGAAAAACGGGGTAAGTGATGACTAGCGAGGAGTGACGTTAGCTAACGTGAGGTAGTGGAAACCCAATGACCGAATGAGTACCTATGAAACAGCCGTGAACAACAGCCTCGTTCAGCATTGTCTCGAGGCTTTAGTCACAGCATAGGACTCGGCGGAACGCCCAGGTACATGGCCGGGCGGAATCCTCCATAAGCACCTCGGCGAGCAAGAACACCAACAGCCCACGGTGGATGACGCGCGCCCGCAGGGTCGTCTTGTCGAGCTTGGTTCGGGACATTGTCTTCTCTTTGTCGGAGAACAGCTTAAAGTAGGCAGTCTGCTGCACGTATCCCGACTGCACGATGCTGCATTTTTTTCCGACCACCCACTCCGCGATGGGAGAGCGCGGAAGCATTTTGAACAACACGGTCTGTTTTTGGCGAAATGACTACCAGGTTTTAGAGCTCTTCGGCTTCTTCGGTATGATCCCCTATTTTCCTTTCTTAGTTTAGGACGGATCGTAGTATAGTAATAAACAGCCGTGACATCTTGCCTGAACTGTCGGGCACAGTGGGTTTCATGTATAACGGACTTATTGAGAAGATGGGACCTATCGGACTGCCAACCAACCCAACTGTCGATCTTTTGCAGCACTTCCACAGGTTTTCTTTTAGATTGTTACAAGCCGATTGTAACTCTCGTACCCTGGCTACGGTGGGCAATCGATACCAGCTTGCGACCAGGATCTGCATCAATCTGCAGCCTGTCGCGTGTAGTGCTAGCGATCGGTCTGGCACGTCCTCGTGCCCTCCTGAGGATCGACAAGGGCGTCAACAAAAGGGGGTGGAATCATGAAGCTGTTAATGCTTAGTTAGATCTATAATAGGCGGGAAAGATAATATGCCATGCTTGTTCGAGGTCTTATAATTCAATTATAGAGTCTTCTGCGTAATATACATCGTGGCTGATCTGTTTTACTGTTAAGTACTTTATTGACATACATGGTCTTGACCTACCTAACCCGCTGGATGCCTGTATGAGATGCGAGTCGCCCTTTCTCCAAAAGCAATCGCCAACCTTGCCAACCTTTCTTGGTCATAACGCCTCATAACGCCTCATTGATCCAATTGACCCATCTGGTTATTCCCGAGACGGCTGTGTTGAAGTGGAACTAGTCAAGGAAGTGTCAAACGGCGGGACTGTGCCGAGATGCAAGGTGCCGCTGCACAAATCTTAGATTGTGTCTAGGCCCTTTGTTTAACTAACGGGAGTGTGCATTACATCGTATAACATGGACAACTTAAACTTGAAGGAGATAAAGAGAGCAACCAACACATGCTAGCGCTAATAGGATTCGAGCCTATCCTCTATTATCTGTCCGCTTCAATAACGCCACACCTAAAGGGAGAAAGGCCAGGGGAGTAAAAGTGTGCTGTATTAGTTATAAAGACTACAGTAGATTTACTGGGTGTAGGAATAGCCTTTATGGTGTAGGTAACCCCACACCGTGCCTACCCTTGTATTTAAGGGGACTCGGTTGTTAGGTAAAAAGTGGCGTTGGAAAGTTACCGCGGGGGGGCTATATTACCCCTCACATGTTAAATAATCTCCATTTATTCTACAACATTAATATACCACTTGTTCGACTACAGTTGCGCTAGCTCGCTGACTCGCGGGCGAGCAAACTTAATCGGTTGATCTCACTTCCATGGTTTACTGATCCACTTTTTCTATCTCACGGTCTTATATTAACGCTTCTGCTATAATACGGACTGCTTTAAAGCAAGTATAACACGATACGGGCTGGATTATAAAACCGATAACTTAGACTCGGATTATGTTTAAGACTTAAGTCCATCCGAATCCGACGATGACTACCTAGAGGATAGCGAAGACGACAGGCAGGAGCTGTCTGCCGCTGATGGCGGCGAGGGCCCTACGCAAGCGGAAGTGGCTGAGATAGATGATCAGCTTGCGACCTGTGATCTTAACGACCTTGAGATGGAGGACCTGGACAAGGAATTATTCGAAGGCAATTTGTATCTCGCGAGCTACTGGCGGGAAAAGGTCGAGAACACGAATGAAAGCAAGTATAACCGCAAGCCCTATTCCCCTGGTACCGAATTCCTCATGAACATGGTGGAGGCGAGTTGGTTCAAGTAGGTTGCTAACCACCGTCTGCTCGTTCGGTTGCCGATCGTCCGGTTGCTGATCGTCGTAGGTTTTGTGACACCGTCCTTGGCAAAGATGGTGCTCAAGTGTACCCAGAAATCACTTTCCGACTGACTGTTAACTTTCTTGATTGGTGTATCTGCCAGCGCACGGGCAGGAATGGCCAAGCGAAAAAGCCGATATCGAAACGTAGCACCTTGGTTACCATCTGGTGTACGTTCCGAATCGCATTAGAACGGGCCACGACGCTGAGGATCAATGACGTTTTCGATTGTAGACGCATCGGAAATATGACGACCATATGGGACGACGCACTCGCGCTATTGCTGCCGTGGTCCAGTATTGTAGCGTTAAAAAACCTGTGTCGACGAAGCTCCTGGATGCGGTCGTCCCCCCGCTACCGCCCGAGCTGGAGGCATTGAAGCCTGCTACGGAGCAGGTTGAAGAGCTTCGGCGGTCCGTTATTCTTCGTGATCCGACAATCAAGATGCTTCGCTGTTTCATCTGCGTGGGACGAGCTCTTCGAAAGGAGAGAGATGACGCGAATATCGCGTCGCTGTGCCGGAACTTCAATAAGTACAGCAATCTACAGCGCCATTTCCGGAAGAGTCATTTGAGTCTCGTAAAGGACGACGACAAGCTGGCTTGCCCCATCTGCCGGCTTGTCATCATCCTCCACTATAAGATGCATTTTCAGCGCCATGCCCACGACGTCCATGGCATCAAGACGGCGGATAAGTACTGGTATCTATAAAGGCAGGTCACGAGGTGTACGAGTTGTACGAGTTGTAATACATGGTCACGCGTGGTCCGGAGTACGTAGAGTATGTAGGCCGGAGGTCGTTCAAGTCTAAGGTCGCTTTTTTTTTTAACCTGATTGAGATTGTCGCCAGCGCCAAATGACTTGTCATTGTGTTTCGTCGCTAATTTAATTCTGCGAGGACTACCTAGGCTTAAGCAAGCCAGTAACAAGGACACCTCAAGTTAGGTTAGTAATTATATGTACTAAGTGCGGAAAAGGACTGCTAACACGGTTATACAAAAGAGTCCGCACTGTACTTAGTTAGTTAAGACTTTTATCAACTAGAAGTGGCGGGAGATGTCAATCAAACCAAAAAAAAAAGACCTCTTCTCATTTCTGGTGTGTGACTTGGTTTCGCTTGCAGAATAAACGCATATGAGTGGAGGGAGTAATAGTGACCAACCTACCTAGCGAAAAGGGGGGCCAACGTACATACAGTACTACCGTATACCTACTGTAGGTGGGCTAACAGATAATTGAAGTTAGTGGCTTTTAACAGCGTCCTTGATTGGTCCGGACTCCATTAGATCTATCTAGACCGCGTCCCGTGCGACTACAACGGCTTAACTTTTAACACACGGGAAGCAAACAACATCCATCACTCGCCGAGTCCTGGCCGTTCTGATGTTCTGATGTGGCTGCCCGCCCGTCGTGGCAGGCTGCAGCTACAAACGAAGGCCTTGTTAAGAAGCAGCAGAAACGAGACCATTTTCCAATACTGACTGACTGTTCAACTCTCCTCCGCCAACAGTCCATCAACATGAGTGTCAATATGGCATCGCCATCTTCATTCAGCTCTAGCGGAGACACGTGTTTCTCCTCTCGCGCTGCACTAGGCGGCAAGAAACGAAAACACGAAGAAGAAGAGCGGTGTCCCTTTCCCTCTCCTCCCTCGCAGACATCGGTAGATCGCCCGACGAGTCCTTACGGCGACGCCCTGTCGCAGGTGTCGACTCAAGCGGCCAGTGAGACCTCGGAATCTGACATCTCCTTTGACGGCGAGCCATCAGCTCTTCATCCGGATGACGCCGTAGAGCGTGTGCTCACCGTCGTCAGGGACCGATCCCAGGGACTTGGCGTCCCTGACTGTCCAACCTTTCACATCCAGGGACAGCGAACCTACGAGAGACTACATCACAAACTACAGGAAGACGGGTTAAAGGACTACTTTGACCGTCTTCGCAAGCACTGGAATGCCGCGACCGGCATCTTGACCTTGCGACTCATGTCTACCCCGCTCCATGATACATTGGAGATCTTACTGAGCGACATGATTAAAGAGGAGCTAAAGAACGTCGTGCTACGGAACCCGTGCCTACAAGATCTAGCGAGCGGCATTACCCCCTGTGGCACTTCCAAGATCATCCAGTGGAAGTCGGGCAAGGCCGTCTTGGAGAAGTCACCTGACGGTCAACTACGGTACATCGGGGTACACTATCCCCTCTTTATCATTGAGGTTGCCTACAGCCAAGAGGAGAAGGATTTACTCTAGAAGGTGAATGAATATTTTGAATTGTCGAGGGGCGAAATTGGCACTGTCCTAGGCATCAAGATCGGCTATGATCGACCCAAGGTGCGCGCGACCCCGGACCACTCCCATGATGCTACCTTGCTTCTCTGGTCCTCCTCGGAACCCGGAGACGGGGAGATCACTATCAAGCGCTCGGTCAAGATGTTTCGAAAGGATGACGAGGTCATGCCGGGGGCGCTCGAGCTCCCATTTGCATGGTTCTTGCCGCTGGACAAGCGTGATCGGATCCCCCCGTCCGCTCAGGACGAAAAGCTACGTATCCCTTTCGAATCTCTCGCCGAGGCCCTCTGTCGCGCCGAGAAGATCCGGCAGGAGAATGACGCACCAGTTGTGTCAAGTCTACCGGCCAAGAGAAGAGAGGTGCTCAGATTTGTCGAGGAGGACACGGGCGAGGTGCGGAAGCAGGTGACACTCGTCCCAGAGGCGAAGCGACACAAGAAGAGCGTGACGAGAGTGACCTCTCCGAGATTGACTAGATCAACCAGTCTACCTAGGAGGTCTGGACGTCTGCACCGGTTAAGTCGAGACGCGTAGCTAGTACTTCATTGTAAGATTTACGGTCACCGGGTGTATGATCATAGACATGTGTCTGGAGTTTATGTTCCTGCACACCATCCGCCGCCCATCTTTACCGTCCTAGCTCTAAACTTCAACTTCAACTTCAACTTCAACGCCGTCAAAATAACGTTCATCATCTGTCAGCCACGGCGTACAAGCTCCCTCACACCAACTCCGCTTTGCGAGCCCGGTACTCCGACACCGACACCTAGCATCGACAAGCCCACGTTCGAGTCCCCTATCCTACCGACGATGAGTGGCAAGACGCGTTCGCGCTTTACGACGAAGCCTGTCCCAAACCGGCTCCGTCTTGTACGAGTCCCTGCCTTCAAGAAGCCTATGAACAATGCCGTCATTCGGGCAGAACAACGGCACGATTAGGGTTTTTCCGACTCGCCGCCGCGGTTCTTGAGCGAGATGCGCCGACGAAAGATGAACGGCTGAATTGCGAGACCTATGCGAAGATGATAGCCGAGACCTACGTCTTCCTCCGCGACTACATACCAAGAAAGTTGCCAGGTCACACTATCAGTATATCAGGGGGTCAGGCCGTCATGAACAATCTACTACTCTGTCACATGGCCGAGCCCTACGTATCGCGCCATCGGGCCACCAAAGATGCCAATTCCAACTTCGTAGTGTTAAAAAAACTTCAAAAAGCTAGGAGCCACTTGGGCAGGAAGCCCTGGGGGTTATACAGAATCGGAGAAATCAACCCCGAGCACTGCCTCGCCAAGCGCGCCAGCCAAGCTGCCGGAACTTCACACACACCGGCTTCCATGCTGACCCCTCCCGATCAAAGAGCACCCCGAGATACGGTACCGCGAACGGGATCGGCAGGCTGGGCATCTCCTGGATGCTCGATAATCCTGCCACTCGCAAAGTCCACCGAAGGCTTTTGGGCGGGCATCGAGGACCAGGTCGATTCAGTATTCGCGCCCGCAGAGGATCGTGCAGCCGAGGTTGAGCCCCCTCGTCGACTTCGATATGCTATTCGGCATAAAGCTTTGTACAGGCGCTAGGCGGGATATTCGACAATTCCTCCCGGATCGGGGCTCAACACCTTGCGGCTAGGCCTGACACGGTCGACCGTGTCTGATCTTTCCCGGGGTCGTCGACGCGACGGACAAAACAGTGGCAGCAGCAGCACCTATGGCCTAACGACACGATACCGATAAGCGATCTTCAGCTCTGGCTAAGGCACCAAGGTGGCGACCGATGGCAACGACGTAGGTGTTCCCTGGCTGGAATCCTAGGTCGACAGACTTGATGCGACGCGGCACTATGAACAGCAGCGCATAGTCCAGTCTCCGTTCTACCAGAGCCTTCGTACCTACTACGGGCTTTGCAGCCCTATGGCGGCTTTCGAGTCGCGTCAGCCGGCCGCTTACTTGCTCCTCGACAATGGAGGATGGCAGAGCAGATCGATCGGACATCTGCCAAACAGAACTGTCAGCCCTTGGCAGGAATAGTATCAACATATCACTTGGAAAGACGGCGATGGACCGACTCCGCCAGCTAGTACAAGAAGACCTCGCTTCAGCCGTGCCACTGTTCTGCCGCCGATATGATCAGCAGTCCGCTTGTGTCTATGAGATGATGACCCACGTCGACTTAAATATCCATGCCGATGACGTGATCATTTTGGACAAGCTACGGGCCAGGTTTATTGTTCAACATTGGGGAGACCATGCTTGCAATGACGGCGACAACAACAACGACGACAACAACAACAACAACAACAACAATAACAGTAACAACAATCAGCGTCTTCTGACCGAAAGCGTAGCCTCCAGGCTTATGCTGACATGATGGCAAATATAGTGCCTGCTTATACTAAACGTTGATATTAACCGCATCCTCACGGACCGGCAGATAACGGCATATAGAACCCTTTACTAACCGACCGATAAACCCGACCTCTCCCGGATATATACTGTGCTTCTCGACCGCCCCCCGAAGACAATAGAAGTAATGGAAGTCCGATTTCGCAAGCTATTTAGCGACCTCTCGCAGCATCCTTAAGATAATAGGAGCGGTGCTTTGCAAAATGGTGTAACGGTTCACAACACCTTTTCCCCCCCCCTTTCTGTAACTAAAACGACCTCGGTTAAGCCGTCTATAGGCCTCGATGAAGACTTGAGTTTTCTTCGCCGGCAAAAAAGTTAGTTCGTTTTCGTTCAAGAGTTCGAAAACGTCAGCTAGAAATAAAGTCGGAAAGGACCCCGAAGATCCCCTAAAACTTGCAGACATGACTAGGAAGGAACTGGAGGACCAATTTGGAGTCTTACCAGAAGCATATAATTAACTAAATAAAGCGCAGGCTAATTCAGAGAAAGCTATACAAAGGGGCTTTGTCCGAGTTCCAGGCGGAGATGAAGGCCGAATTAGAAAGCTATAAAAACATCTATACTAAGTCATCAGGAGCCCAAGCTTCAGGCAGATCGGTACCGAAATAAACGCCCTAAAAACAATCCATGATCGATCTTCAGCGGTCGCATGAAGAGCTTTCGTAGCAAGTCAATCCGAGATAAAAATAAGCCACAGAAAATATTTCCTCTCTTTTGTCTCGGATTCAAGTCCACGATATAAAGACGTTAAATCAGCGCGGGATAAGATTAACTCAGAACGTGACAAGATCGCAATAGTGTGCGACACGCGAGATCTAGTCGGCCAAAAGTTATGTTATATCATTAAGCAACGCATATAGCTAATGCGCTTCAATCTATAGAGGACCTGGTTAAGGGATTTCTAGACCTACCAAGAATGAGTTATTTGCATTAGTAGTTCGGGCATTGCCTATGGGTGGCAGGGCCTGCTCTTCAAGCCCCGTCGTTGTACCTCGGTATGATTTCGTGGAGGCGTGGACCTCCTTCCGTTCACTCTTCCAAAGCGTAATCGACCCAACGCATTGATCGTATCGACCTTCTAGCGTACAATCTCGTCTTCCGGGAGGTCTTCGTCTAGGGTACTAAGCAGGTCGGCGAGTAGCCTCCGTTCCGGCTGGCTGAAGGCAATTTTCCGTAGTGGCTGCTGGGGGGGTATAGATGCCTTGTAATTATCCTGTCGAGCTCGCTATTGTTTCTCCCTTGGAAGGTGGTCCTTCCAAAGAAATATTGGACACTTTTCGGCGGTGTTGCTGTTTTGCTGTTCTGAGTTCGTTCCATTTCTGCTCGCGTAACTTCTTATCGGCACCGGTGGCCTTTGTCGACTTGTTATACTTGGCCTGTAACGCTGCTTCAAAGGCTGACCATTCTCTCTTTAACTAGCGAACCGTACTATTCGGACTAATAGTGCTCATGACCGCGTCTGACACCCCTGGAGCATTTTCGTCATACTGGAGTCTAATATGATTAAGGACGTCCAGGTAGGGAGACTCGGTACCGTGGCCTACGCCTGCGTCTTGAGGTATGGCGTTTCGTATAGCGTTCGCATAAGACTTCTCATAGACACCGCTGTTAAATCGGTGTTGTGTTCCTTAGTCTTGGATAGACTGGCGATCACGTTCTTTTGCCATGTTTGTTCAAAACTCTTCCGGGATCGCGGCGAAGGAGACTTACTGTCAGGATTTCCAGATTCCCCCGGCGGTATATGTATAACTGGAGTTAATCAGGCAGGCCTGCTGCTTTTCTTAGCTTGCCCGAACTATTATCGAACGCGTTCGTAGTTAGCGGATTGTCCGATTTCTTAAGCCCTTCGACAGACTCGACAGTCTGCCGGAACACTGGCTCATGCCAAAACCCCTTCTTTTACTAAATATGGACGGCAAGCATACTGAATCTCGGTATTAAAAAAAGGTTTAGCTCGGGCGTCGTAACCTGGTTAATCGATAACCTCTTCTGCTAAGGCCTTAGCGAGGAGGTGAGAGGGCGGGCACAAGACAGGAAGCTTTTCCTCGACGAAAGGGAACCACGTAGGCACTATCTCCTTGTTGTGACCTTTATGAAAGCGTAGGAGAACCTGCATCGCAAGACGATCTTGGCCGCTGTTGCTTATCGGGTCGTGTGGGATCCAGAGATCGATGTCCTCCCAGCAGAGCACTTTGTATACCGCGTTTGTCCTCTCGTCTACTCCGCCGCAGATCTAGCATTTCTTCGGGCGGGGCTGGATGTAGTCGTCCGAGCTGTTATCGACAGAGATGTAGGCGTCGGATTCTTCATCGTACTCTTGAATCTTCTTCTTCTTCATATTCTTGGGTTGGGCGTAGACCAACTTGTGCCTCCGACAGTCCGTCCACATAAGTAAGGTACGGAGAAGCGCATCATCAAGCCGATCGAGCCCAGCTTGAAGGTGGTCGTATCACGGACCCAGTGGAAGTAGGCAAGATAGGTGAACCCTGAGGGACCGAGCACTTGCTTGCGCTTAGGTTCCGCTCGCAGCCCGAACACATACCCAATCTCGAGCTTTGCGACCGATACCAAATGATTTCGAAGCTGCTTTTCGATGTTGGTACCAGTGTGCTTCTTGAATAACGCGGATAGCTGTCGGAAATACTAGCAGGTCGTGCTTTGGCTAGTGATTCTGGATTTTTCCTACGCATCAGAAATCAGGCAATTGCTTCAGCAAACCCCCTGTTATCCCAATTCAAAGTGTTCACAAGGGGCTTCCCATCAAGATTGACAGGTAATAATGCACAGAAAGAAATCCATCGTTCTCGACCTTTAACGATAGTGATCTTTGTGTTGTCGGCAAGGTTCGGTGGTAGAGGGCGTCGACCATTTCTACGGTCCCGGAAGTGCTGGAGTTCCTCGGAAGTAAGTGGCGGGGCTTCCGGTGTTTTCAGCTCCGCAAGCTGCGCTTGGATCCGGCTAATCTAAGCATGCCCGTTTAACAATCTTACTGTTACTGCGCTGTACAGATTTAAACAGAAATTCAATAAATAAATGTTTTGTTTTGAAGCTGAACTCGAATGCACCTGGAACTGCAGGACTGGCTGATCTAAACATCTCTGTCATCTTCACGTCCTGGTATCTACTATTTACCAACTTGTTCTATTTTCGGATTGCTATTTCGTTTCGGCGACTGGCAGTGTGCAGAGATGGAGCTGCGCTGCCCGCAAAGTGATGAGGGAACGCTGAATGTTTTATGAGCGTAGAGAGTACTTCGAGTAGTACATAGGGCTTCGCCTACAATGTACTTGTCGGGGCGGTTTGGGGTAACAAAAATGGCGGGGTCTGGACGCCCAGAAACGGCGGCTTAAACCGCGACACATGGACTACCCACTTTCTCAAAAAATTGGGTTTGACGCTAGTGCGGCTTCCCCGATCTGTGTGGGGATGATCTACGGTTTCAGCCAGATTCAACCAATTAAAGTACTCATTGATGACTTGGCAGCATTCACTAGCGCCAAACCCGATTTCTTAAGAAAATGCGGTTTTGGTGGATACGGATCATTCGAACGCGCACGGTGCGTAGGAGGCTGTACTTATACAGCGAGCCGAGGCGCACTCGACCCCGCGCATCTTCCTGGAGACCGAAGGTTCCCTCGCCTGGTTCACGTTTCTCGTTCTCAAAAACCGCGTGGACAGCTCGAACCACTTCACCGGCAAAAGCGAATGCAAACAGATGCCGAACAACTCTACTGACAGGCCAGCGCTAACATGCAAATGAAAGTTGCCAGTGTCTTCAACAGATTTTAGAACCCTCCAGAGAGGGACACACCGGTCAGTCTGAACAAGAGACAGCGTAAGTCCCCGACGCGCATGGATCGTGTTCTTTTCCACTCACGCGGATCAAGTGTGACTACCGAAACTACCGATACATTATACGTCTCACATTAAACTTGAACACACTACCAGTCGAAATCGAAGTTGCTTTACCCCAAAGAGACGCTCCCGTCCAGCGCTAACCTCCACGCCGCCGAAAAATGCATCGCCCAACGTAGCCATGTGCTAGCGCACGTTTCTTTCAACGCCGTCATTCGCCTTTCCCGCAAGATCTTGCCGACGCAATAGTGCGACACTCGTATCACGACCGACACCTTTGCCGCCGGCCTATCGATACGCTTCCCAAATGTGGCGCTCAAGGAAAACAGTTGTCATATAACGGTGAAGATCACATAGGAGAAAGCGCCGCGTCTCGTGCAGGGTCTATTCAGAGTAGACCTGGAAACGAAGGGGAGACTCCGGTACGCGTTTCTTGCCAGCTGAACAACCATAGTACCTAACCCACGTATTACGTTCCACTAGTGTTATCTAAGGACCATTAAATCTTTATTTAGCCCCGAAATCACATGCGCTATTCACGAAAGCCCAGAGCACACGCAGGATAAGAAGCAACGCCGCCACAAGACACAAAGTACATGGGTAGACGTTTCATGTAGGGCGGACGACTTAATATCGATCAATATATCGTTGGGGCTATAGCATAGTACCCAGATAGCTCAGAAGCTCAGAAGCTGTTCCAAAAAAAATAGTAGCTTCGCCCCAACTACGCTATTCTTCTTTCACCCTGCCATCCTCCCTACCGAACCAGAGACTGATGCCCTGGGGCACCGTAGCTTGTGGATACTAGTGCAAATTACCTAGGTCGGACGCAAAGGCTATCTTAAGACCTAACCGTACCACAGGACAACTACCTAGCAGCTCGTACCACCCGGCCTTTGTGGGGGACCTTGATGATGCGTCTCTTCTGTACGGTAGAGATAGGGAAACCCTTAGAATTCAAGCCGCCATTCGCAAGCCGCCATTCGAAGGTATCCGTGTGAAAATCGCGGCTTACTGATAGATGTATTGCTATCCTGCTGCCAGGAAGACATTCTAAGTGATACTTTAGACGCTTTCGCTCCGCCAGGCACTGGACCATTTCCCCGGAAACTAGGACAAGCACGTGAAGAGCTATATGTTATCGCCCCGGCTTGATTATCGAATGCAAACGTGGCCGAAGGAAGGATTACTCGCTTCGGCGTTACAGATTGGAGGCCTTCTCGCGTTGATTGCAGTCTTTAATGCTACGCATGACGCACATTGTAACATGGCAAACCGAAGGACGCTGGAGCTGCTCCTGGACAGCGCGACCTCTTCCGGAAAGCCGGCCAGTTTGCAGTGCACCCATCTTTCAATAGTTAGGTTAACAAATTGCTTAACAAAGATCTCGACGCCCTAGGCGTGGCCTGTTTGCCCTACTGTCTGGGCGCGGAGTATATTCCTCGAATTATCTTCTCAAGGTGCAGCATAGGCCCGATACGAAAAGCATAGGGGCTAGACAGCCGAGTTCAGCACTATCCTCCCAACATGACCCCCGTTATCGAAAGCGACCAGGTCCTCGGAGATGCACTGCAGAAGCTGGAAATGTTAGGCCTCGTCAGGGTCTCGTTCGATACGATAAGGATCGACAAACGCTTGGTGAGCTTTCTCGATCATAGGCCTAAGATTCTAGCATGGAAGGCGAGGGCTACCCAGCTGCTGGTGCACGTTCTCCCAATACCTACACCCGGCACTAGAACATCAGGAGTAAGTCGAAACTAGACCGGAACGAGTACTAATACTAGCCACTGTCAACACTATATAACACAGCTACGTTGCCCTACATACAACAATGCTTCTCTTGCTAACTTGCGTAATCTCGCATCTCGTATCTCCAAGAGCCACAAGTCCTATCTGTACTAAGGCAAGGCGCTAGGCCTGGCTTGCATGAAGTAGCAACGATGGCAGGCAGACATGCGACATGACGTAGCAATATGCGCTTCCTTGGCCGTTTCTTCTTTGTATAGCCTCTTAACAGGACGTTTGTAGAGGAAGAGGGCGCACTCATACTTGACGGCCTGCGCGAATGATTGAATCTGTGCGGGCCGTCAAACGTGAATGTCCCTTTTGGAGATCATCATGGCGTCCGTAGTATGTTATATGACTATATCAATATCACACTGGCACGAGTAAACAGAGCTGACGTAGGACATAGAAATCATTGAGAACCGCTATCGCGTGGTTTTTGCGCCACCTTCCGCCGGACCAGAGACGCCGCCGCCGCCAAAGAAACCCTTCGGGCCGTGTTAGCCCAACGGGACGGTGAGTCACCACCGACTTTTGATCATTCGTCAATACTGAGCGCATGTTCAGACAGACGAGGACGAGGACGATAATGACGAGGGACCGCGGCCCTCGTCAGCATAGCAATAGGGTACTGGCGCATCTTACTGCCGCTATGTGTGAGCTGGGGCAACACGAAGCAGCGATCGCAAAGGTTAATGGGTGGTTATCGCTTTGCACCTTTCCCAAGTCGAGGGCCGCGGCACGCGCATCTTATTAGTGGGTTGCGAAAAATCGCATCCGGACAACAATGGCCTTCCCCTTCCTGTCGAAAAGTTCAGGCCATATACTAAGACTTGCGTGCATTAGACCAGCTCCAATTGTTCAAACATGTTGCAATATTAACAGGCCTCACTATTACCAACCATATAGCCGGCGAACCTGATGACGCTGCTCGTGCATAGGAAGCCGTGCTGTCTTTTTGCGGCGAGGTTCGACTGGACCGGGGGCACACACAAATAATAGTAGATTTCGCTCTTGTCGAGCTGCAACTCCGACGAGGCAGGGAGGTAACAGCAGCATCGGCCCAGGCGAGACGTGAACTTGCTACGGTCGGCCAACATTATTATTTCACTAAACTTAGCAATATATGGTTAAATGTTTTAAGCTGCTAGTTTATAGGTTATAAGTATAATAAAACTAACTTAAATATTTTATAGTTTGCTTATTATTATATTATTGTTTAAAGGACTTAATAAGTAATAAAAAGCATAAACAAGGAAATTATTTATAATAAAACGCTTTAAAAGTAAAACATAAATAATTTTAAGCTTTTTTACTGTTTTATTTAAAGTTAAATAAAAGCTGTTTTTTAGTTATTATATATGTTAACGTTTTAAGTAAAAGCTTATAATTTATAGTAAAGCTTATTTATTTATTTATAAGTTATATAACTTTAACTATATTTTGCTATAAATAATAAGCGTTATTATTTTTATATAAAAACAAAAGCTTATTTTAATTACTTTTAGCTTGCTTTTTTGCTTTATTAAATAATATAATTTAGCTAATAAACATATATTATATAAAGTTATTTAAGTATTAAATACATTTAACTTATAAAAGCACTTTTGTTTTATAAAGTAATGCTTTTATAGCAAGCTAAAACGTAAAGCTAAAGAAAAAAGTAAAACAAAGTAATAAAAACGTACGACTAACTAATGCTCGAACTAAAAGCTATCTTAAAGCAAAACGCTTGTTTACTAGCTTTAAAATAAAAAGATAACCATTTACGTGTTCTATTATTGTAAACATACCTAAAGTACTAGGGAGGCCTAAATAAAGCAAAGGATGCTACTGTTTATAAGCGTTATTAAATAAAAACATGGACTTTTATTACATTAGCAACCATTTATTATTTTCTTATTTTATAAGTGCATTTGCAGTTGCGAAGTTAAAATTGTCGGTTGTTATAAAGCGCAAGAACAAGTGATCCGATTTTTTTAAACGCTAAGAAAATTATGCTGCAAACGCGCCTTTATTAAATTAGATCACTTCGTTCTTTATACTGTTTGCAATATTAAAAGACCGAAGAAAAACTTTTTATATTTAAACCTGCTTTAACAAAGTGCAAGTAAAAACTATTATATAAGGTATTTTACACTTTAGCACACTAAAAACTATAGGATAAAAGATAAAGCAAAAATATAAAATACTTTTTTTCTTAAAAAGAGCGGTAAAATTAGCTAGTAAAAAAAATAAAGTAAAAGCATATAAATACTTTATTGTTAGCTAAACAATATAACATAATATAATATAAAGCAAATAAAAGTAAACCGTTATTTTAATGTTTATTAATAGTAACACTTTTTATTAAAGTTTTTTAAATATAACCTGTTAATTTAATAAGTTATATTAAAAACTTTTTATTAATTAATATTTTAAAGCTAAATTAAACGTTGTTATAAATGCTTTTTATTGCTTTTATTAAAAAATAATAGCTGCTATAACTAAATGCACAATTAAATAAAAAATATATATATAAAGTTAAGTTAACTTTTTTTATTTTTAGCTTTTTTATTGTTTGTTTATTTTAAAACGTTTTTAATACTTTTTATTTTTTTTAGGGCTTTATAAAAGCTTTGCTGTTTTTAATAAATATATATTTTGCTTTTTTATTTATTTTACACTAAATATTTGCTTTTTATAAATTTTTCTTTTTAAAAAGCTTTTTAGCTAACAAAATGCTTTTTTTAATTTTGTTACAACTTTTTTTTATGCTAATACTTTCTTTATTTAAATTAGCTTAAAAAACAACGTTTAACTTATTTTACCTTTTTATTTTACTGTTTGCTACTTTTTTTTAAAATGTTATTAAAGATTCCTTGTTTTATTTTTAATTAATTAAACGTTAATAAAGATTTAAAGAATTAAGAAAATAATACGCTTAAATGTTTGCTAAACTTTTCGTTTTCACTCGGCCTTTAAAGTTTACAAGCAAAAAATAGCGCTAAATTTTATTTTATAAAATAAGTTACATTATATTAATTAAAGCATAACGCTTTTATAGCTAAGTTTAACAACATTAAAAAAAGGTTAAACATAATAAACAATAAATATAAACAAAGTTTTATATATTTTAATAATATATATAATATAACATAATAATAAGCTTTAAACAAATTATAAAAAATTAACACTAAAAGATTTTATAATATATAGTTAGCATTTTAACACTTTAAAGCAAACATTTCGCTAACTAAAGTTATTAACTTATTATTTAATATATAGCTTTTTAGTTTTTTTTAAAATGTTATACATTTATATTTTAAGATCCTTAAAAAAGGCTTAAGTATATAAGCATGCAAATAGTATTATTGTTATATTTTATAAAAACTTAGCTTTTTTTTTAAAAGTAACGCTTAATTTTAAATTTAAACAAAAGCTTTTTTTTAAATATATAGTAAAGCTTAAATATGTTAAAATATGCTTGTTTAACAATAAAGTTAACTTTAAGATTTTGTTTATAAGTTAACAATTATATAAAACTTAAATAACTAACAAAAATAGGTTAAAATATTAAAATCTTAATATATAGCTATATTTAACTTAGCTATAAAAAAAAGTAATATATATCACAATTTTTTAACTTTTGTTAATTTTAGCACTATAGTATAATTGTTTTAATATGTTAAGCTTTTTATAAAAGCACTTAATAACTTAACTAAGCTTATTATAATCCTTTTAAAATCTGTTGCTAGCAAAAAAAGGGCTAAAATTATGCTTGCGGTTTATACAACGTTTAAAAGAGTGCGCGCTAACTTGCACAGCCGAAATTTTTAAAGCGGTCACTGTTTGTTAAAACTAAACGAGCATTATAACGTTGCTACAAAAGATTAAACATAGGTTGTTTACTTACTTGCTATTATTAGCCGTATTTTTTTTAAGCTTTTATAAAAGCAAAAAAGCAAAAAAGTTTATCTTTTAGCTTATAGCAGCTATTTATAAAATAGCTTTTTATTAACTAAACTATTAAAATATATTAACGTATTAAACTAACATAAATACTACTTTAATAGTTAACTTAAGCTAAAAACTATTTTCTTTTAGTTTTTTAGCTGTTTTTTAGCGGTGTTTATAAAGTTCGGCGTTAAGCTTTTTTTTATATAATATGCTTATGTGTTTACTAAGGTAAGCAGTTCTATAGTGCTAGTTTTACGGCTTATTTTAATGTTTTATGTTGTTTTTAAGCATTAATTAAAACAGAGCGGAAAACAACAAGGATATAATAAAGTTTAAAATAAACTTTAATAAGTTTTAAGGTTATAATGTAATTGTTTTATTAATAAAATAAAAAAACCTTTAAAGCCCGAATTGCTTATATAATAATTTACGAAAAACTAGAATATAATAATAAAAAAAGCTAAGCAAATTTTATGTTTAAGCAAAAATGCAACAACTAAAGGATAAAAACCTAAGTTAGCCGCGCAAGCGCATACAAAATACTACTAAGCTAAATACATTATTTTTTTTAATAGCGCGCGCAATAAGCGAGGCTAAAAAGTAAGCAAATAAATAAAAAAGTGTTACTTATAGGATTAAAGTTAAATAAAAGGGGGGAAAAAAGGAAGAAAAAAGGGGAAAAAATAAAACTAGCAAGTGTGTATAAAAAAATAAAAAATAAAATATAAGCAAAAAATGCAAAAGCAAATAAAATAATTGTAATACTAGTTTAACTTAAAAGGAAATTTTCTTATAACTTAAAATAAGCAAATTTTTTTATTATAACAATAAAATAAACTAATATAACAAACTTAATGATTAAACTAAGCTTTATAGCTAAGTAAGCAGCTATAATGTTGTTAGCTAACTAGCTTTAAATAGCTAGTTTTCCTTAAAAGTTAAAGTAATAGCAGCTATTGTTTATAGCTTGTTTAACGTTATTTATAAGCTTTCTTTAAAGTTATAACCGAAAAGTGCTTTTATAGCTATGTTTTTTTAGCCTTTAAACGCTAAATCTTTAAACGTAAAGCTAGTTCGTAAACAGCTTGCTGTTAATGTTAACGCAAACATAGCAAAATCTTTTACTAAAGATTATAAGCACGCTAACATTATGTTTTTTTTAGTTTTTTACGTAGTAAAATTTAACATTTATAATGCTTTCGGCGTAAATAAACGAAAGTAAATAAAGAAAAAGAAAAGCTTAATAAAGTAACATTTAATAATAAAAACAAAAAACTAACAAAAAAATGATTTATTATGCTTTAAAATTGTTGCTAAAAAAAACTATTAAACAAACAATTATTTTTTATGCTAAAGCTAGCTAAATAAACATAATAAAGTAATTAATAACATTAATAAACAGTTTATATACTTTTAGCAAACTATGTTAAGTTTTATTTGCTAAAGTATTACGTTAACTATAAAAAATGTTGGGCTAAAAAAATCTTAGCTTAAAAAACTAATAGTAAAAAGAATACTTCGTTAAAATTGCTTTAGTTTCGTTTTTATAAAAACAACCGTTCTTAAACTTATGTTTTTTAAACGTTAAATCGCTAATAAAAAATAATAAAAGTGCGTTAAAGTACTTAAAGGGCAGCCTATATAACTATAGCGCACCTAAAGCGTTAAAACAAGCATTTTTTACTAACTAAATTTTCTCCTCGGTATAAAGTAGGACAGCTTAGCTAACAAAGATTAAAAAAGTATTAAGCTTACTATAAATTTTTTACGCGGAAAAAGATAATTTCCTGTAAAGCTTAATTTAAATAGTTTACGTTAATTTAAACTTGCGCTTTTAAAATTGCAAGCTTTACAAAAAACGCATTAAACCAATAGTTGTTGCAAGGAAAA
The DNA here is from genome assembly GCA_022495115.1 of Xylaria castorea. Taxonomy (NCBI): domain Eukaryota; kingdom Fungi; phylum Ascomycota; class Sordariomycetes; order Xylariales; family Xylariaceae; genus Xylaria; species Xylaria castorea. Next base: position 136,321 of record MU382682.1, read on the forward strand.
ATAATCGTAAACCTGCCTAATATGTAATTTGTTTACCGCAACCCTAGCTTGCAATATCTCGAGCTCTGTTTGCTTTTTACTTGCAAACAAGGAAAGCAAATGCTTTAAGTATAAAATTGCTTTCGGTGTTTAACCTAGTTCGCTAAAATCTAGCAATAATAAACATGCTTTAATTGTTTAACATAAAAAGGTTATTTAAAAACGATTTATTCCTTTAAATAAGTTAAAAAAAACGACGTAAGTATAACAAAAGCAATTTACATTACTGTTTATAGCTAAATATATAATTAATATATTAAAACTAAAGATTAATGTAAAAAAGATAAAAAAAAAAGAAAAGAAAAAAAGCTAACTTATTTTTCTAGTTTAATTAACAAATGTTTTAAAATGTATAACATATTATTTTTGCTATTTTATTACGCTATAATGCTAAGTTTTTTTAGTTTATTAAAGCATTTAGTTATTAGTTAACATAAATATTAACAATAAACTTTAAAAGTTTTATAAACTAAAAAGCTTATAAAAAAAAGCTAAACTAAGCTTTATTACTAAAAAACGGCGCAACTTTTACGTTATATATTACAATTTGCTTGTTTTTGCTTTAAGTGTATAACGGCTGCCGGATGCGCGTAAAAAAAGCAGCTAGTATGCCGTGAAAATATAACTTAAAAAATACAAGAAAGTAAGCGAAATATTATATATCCGGCTTAAGTTTATTTATAATGTGCTAAAACTAAAAGCTAGTTAACAAGTAGCTAAAAAATATGCGTGCTTTTTTAAAAAGCTTATTTTACGTTTTTAAACTGCTTTATAGCAAATACTTAAAGGTTTTATAGCTGCGCAAACTAGTTATAACTTACATTAAACGTAACATAAAAAATTACAATTAATGCTAGTAAACCTTTTATAAAAAACGATAACTAAATAATGTTTGTTTTAAGTGTAATTTTTATACAAGTATTTAATACTTATAATATAGCATAAGCTTTAATATAGCGGTTTTAGTTACTTTTAAAACTAACAAAAGCGTTTTAAACTAAATGCTTTATTTATATAAAAGCGTTAATGTTAAATAAAGCAAATAAGCACTAAAGAAATGCTTTGCTTATAAGCTTGCAAACTTAATAAAGATTTTTTTATATTATAGTTAATAAACTAACTATGCTATTACTATATTTATATAAAAGTTATATTGCAGTTTTATATAATTTAAATTTTGCTAAGTTTAAAGCTTTTATATTTAAGCTTATAAGAAAATTTATTCTTTTGCTTACTTAGTTTGCTATTTAAAAGTATATATAAATCGTGTAAAAAAGTAAAAAGGGCGAAAAGTTTTATATAGCTAGTACACTTTAAAAAGCTATAAGGTTTTATATAATAAAAGTAGTAAAAGTAGTTATATATTCTTTGCAATACTTGTTAAACGTTAAAATTTAAAAAGCTTTTAAAACTTATATTTTTAACGTTTTAAAGAAACATAATGTTTATAAAAAACGCGTTATCTTTATGTTTTATAAAGAAATCTTAATTAAAGTTAGCTAAATCTTAAATCATTATATAAGTGTAATAAATGTAGTACTATTTTAATATTGCAGCTAAAAATAATTAAATTACTTATATTGTTGTTTAGTTTGCTTAATTGCTTTTGCAATAAAAGTAGCCCAAGCGAAAAAAAACAAATAAATATATAAAGTTTTAAATCGTTAAACTTTAATCATAAAAACAACGATTTAAAAGTGTAACAAAAGCTTAGTTTTAAAGGCTTAAAAAAATGTTTATATTACAATAATTATTTAAAGCATTAAAAAGGCTATAAGGTTTAATCTTTTTTTTTAAGCTAAGCAGCAACCTTTGTTTTTATATATAAAAGCTTTGCTTTGTTCCTAGCCCTTAATCGCTCTTGTATAGCTTGTACTTAAAAGCAAGTTTAGCTAATTAAGCAAACGTAAAAGCAAAACATAGCTAAACAAGTACAAAAAAGTACAAGAATTAGCTTTTCCGCTTATATAATTTTATATATAATATTAAAGTTTTAACTTAAAAGGTTTTAAATGCTTAAAGTAGTCCTAATCTTTTAATCCGTGTAATAAAAAAAGAAAAATGATTATAAAAAGCAAAAACTAAAGAAAATATTATTATGTTTAAGTCTTAAAGCTATAAGTTTAATATATAGTTAAAATAGGGCTAACTAAAAAACAAGCAAAAAAGCTAAAAATGTGTTTTAAATAAAATATAGTTTGCAGGAAACTTTATAGCAAGCAAAGCTAACATAAATATTATAACTAAAAAAAACGATAAAATAGTATAACATGCGTTTTTTGTTAAAAGTAATACATAGTAATCCTATTAAATTATTTAAAAGTTTAAGTTTTAATAGTTAATATAAGTAAGCAAAGCTTAATATATACGTTTATTGCTTATAAATTAAAAGTATTTTAGCTTTTTAGTTTAACACTTTTAGTCCTTTTAAGAGCTATTTAAATCGTTTAAAATGCTATAAAAAGATAATAGTTTGCTTTATTGCAAATAAAGGACTGCAAATATAAAAGTAGTACTAGAAAATAATTAAATTATAAACTAAAAAAAGCATAATAAATTTTAAAGAATTACGCTTTTACTTAAAACTTTTTTTTACTTAACGTGTTTTTTTTTTTTTACTTTTAAAGTACTATTTATTGTTTTATAATACTTTTTTAAAAGATATGCTGCAGCTTTTTCTTAATTAGTACTTGTTTTAAGCTTAGCTAAATATAAGTTTTTTTGCTGCTTTTTTTAAGGCTGCCCGCTAAAACCTGCTAGTTTTAAACTGCTATAAAAGGGCGGTTTTTATAAGTGATTTTTTTTGCTTAAAAATGCTTTATGACTTTGCTTACTAAATAGCATAAACAAAACAAAAATTTAGCTTTAGTAAGCAATGCGCGCAACAAAAAAACCTTTTCTTTAGCTTAAACAACAAAAGCTAGTTTAATAAGTAGTTTTAGCACTACATAATAGCGTTTTATAGCTTTAAAAACTATTATTATATCTTTTAATAAAATGTTGTAAAAGCTAAAACTTATTTAAAGTTAAAGTTAAAACTTCGCTTTTGTTTACTTTTTTATATAATCTTGTTAAAAGCTAAAGCTATTATGTTTTAAAGGGGGCTAAAAGTAATAGCTATATTATATAAGAAAAAGTTGCCGCTAAAACAACGGTTTTAGTTAATAAACTGCTATTTTTTAAGTAGCAAAAAGCTAACCTTTTTAAGCTTAAAGGATAAGTTAGCCAAGCTTTTCTTTAAATCGTTTTAGCGCTAACGAAATATAAAGCTAGTGTATATTTAACGCTTAACTATTTAAAGGTTATTTTTTTATAAAGCTTATTATTAACAATAAAAGCAAATTATAGGAGTATAAACAAGTTATTCGCGCAAGCAAAAAAAAAAGTGTGCAATTTTTATTATTACAATTTTTAAGCACTAAAGATTTCTTTTTTAGCTTATGCGTTAACTTTAAACAATAGTATGTTTTACGTATAATAAACTGTTAGCGTTAACGTATTATAGCTTAAACATTACATTAAAACGTTTTTTTTTTTGCTTTTAACCTTTTTTGCACTCGCTATTTTGTTAAAACTTTAACTTTTTAGCGGTTGTTTTAACTTTAAAAAACTTATTAGCTATAGTTTTATTAATTAATCCAAGCTGCTATAATTGTAAAAAAAATCAAGGAAAAGTAAACAAAAAAATAAAAAAAGATAAAAGGAAAAAAGGAAAAATTATAATATTAGGATTAATGTTTTAACTACATTATGTATTCGTAGTGCGCGGCCGGTTACGTGGGTTTATTGCTTTCGTATATTAGCTGTTCACGTATTACTTTTGCTTACTTCTTTTCGAGCTTTATCGTGCACGCTTAATACCTAAGGTGGTTAACACATGCCGCCCGCTACACCTTGTTAACAGCATGCATTTGATTCACTGCTTAATGTAGTGGCTACTGTGTAGTTACAGGTACTAGCTAAGCCGCTCATCCGTAACTCTAGTTAGCACCGTAACACAAGCAGCGCTCTAGCTTACGTACACGTCGCACTTGTCTTCGTCCAACATTTAGCAACACATTCTCCTAATGCCCTTACTTTTATTAAATAACAAACATATCCTTAATTTCCTTGCAGCTTAAGCTATTAACAAAGGACTTTATAATAGGACGTACTGTTGCGCTTATAGCTACTTTAAACTAAGTTAGTCCAGTTAAGCGTTTTTATAACATAAACAACAAACTAAAATTAAACATTTAATAAAAATTGCTAAATTATGTTTTTATTTTTAATATAGTGCTAAAAAAAGTAGCTTACTATTAATCCACTAGCATAAATGCAGTTAATAACAACATGCTATTATTTTAACATTAATTAATGTAACGCAAAAAAAGATTAGTATAACATTATCTTAAACTCTTTAAGCATTAACAATTAAGTTATTTAATAAATTAAATTTCTGTTACTATTTCGGTTAATAATGTTAAAAAAGATTTGTTTTTATACATCATAAAGCAATTGTTTTATAAGATATATGTAGTCACGATTATTTTGTTATTTAGATCTAAAAGAACAGCACTAATCTTAAACCCTACTGCTAAAGACAGGAAAACGAGCAATTTTATATAATGCGTATTAAATGCATAAATAAACACGAATGTTAGCGTTAGAACGCTCGTATACACCGGCAAAGAAGGACGGCTGAGTGATTGTTGGGCTGTAAGAAGTATGCTTGCTGTTAGTGCTTGCTATAGCAAAGAGAGTAGGCTGCGCCCAACTTTGCGGCTCGGCTTGGTTGCCTCGTTGCTATATATGCAAATAAGGATGGCTATGGAATATAACCTGGGCTCCACCACAAAATGCCCTTCCTGGCTGCCTTGAATGGTAGCTCCTGTGACCTGCTATATAAGTAACAGTACTACCTCACTGTACTGTATCCAGACTTAGTCCCTCATGCTTGATATCATATAGTACATTTACCTCTATTGTATAACTTGACATCTTTAGTGAGGTCATTGTTTCGAGCTCTTTATTCGCGCACTATTATCGTTAAAGTACGCACTTAAATAGAACAGGCTTACACCGATACTATATGAAAGATCCTGCCCCTGTCGCCATATAGCCGCCTGGTTGCCACTAAGTCGACCCTGGCAGCACCATTTTCAGCTCTTTTATATGTTGCGTAAGCATGAACAACCGCTAGTCTTTCTCTCATTCTCTTCTTTGCATTTCTTTTCTACTTAATATTTTGACAATAACTTAAGATAATGTTAAACCCTAGGGATCCATAGATTTCAGCGCGTATATCTTGTCCAGTGCAAGGTTGTCCTGAAACATTCCGTTCCGGTCGAATATGTCACCATCTAAAATTAAAGCACCGTGGTGAAAGAATCGATAGCTTCGTTCGCAACTTAAAACCTAGCACTTCTACGCCAACGAACAGTAGCAAGCTCTGATAGCATTACATCGGACGCTAATACACGAGTACTGTGCCTTCTGTTTAGCATTGCAACATCCGTTTACTAGTTAGGCTCTTACACGGCTGGCTTCTACATATGCTGTGCTTGTTCGTATATAGCAATATAGCATCCAACGTTTCCTCGAACTTCTACGTTATCGCTTACCTAACTCTTTGGATCGTATGCTTATATTCCTTTATTTGGCATATTCTATGGTGGCTATTCTACATAAGACGGTCCTAGCATTCGAAAATACGTGGATTGAGTATTTTGGTGACTTGGGACAGTATAGGTACGTCTATTTGACTTGGTCGCCGTTTGGCTGAAGCTCTAACTGCTCGATTACTTAGCATGGGCGAAGACATTAAGAAGGTAGCGGAGGACCGCAAGAGCAATCTCTTCAAGCGAAGCTAGAACTCAATTGTTGTTATCGAAAATCTACTTCGAGAACTGCCGATTTGGGATGGTGATGAACCTTTATCTATCTCACTAAGGAGTCTCGCCATCAAATGCCTTCAGCTTTTCATTACTCAAGGCGTTCTCATCGGCGGAGACCCAACAGCCTTTACAGAAGCTGTCACGAAGCATCTGTTCGAGGACATCCGAAACAGGGAAGTATGGACTTCGGTATCAAGACACTGGTACTCGCGAGCATCTGCTAAAGCCCTAACAATTGGGCGTTTATACCATCGTCTCGCCATTCTTGCACGTCCAAACATACTGCACGAATTGTTTTATTACACCAAGTCTTTTTGCCTGTCGGTCCATTTTCAGCCGGCTAGAGAGTCCATCGTTCGATCACTAACGCGTTCGCCTTAACCCCATTTCTCTAGAATTTGTTAAGACGCATGGTATATTATTCAGCCAAACGTCTCGGACTGACTTTCAGCCCACTGTTAGCAAGTTCCTTCGTTTACTTAATTACTATATTAAAAGAGCAGCAACATGTTGGAAGGAGTATGGCTGCTACATCGGCTTCGTTAACTGCTGTGCGCTTCTATCTTTTGGGGAAAAGGAGAATGTGTTAGCGAAGACGTACGAGGCAGCAAGGGAGGAGCAAGAAGCTTATATCCTCGTGAACGAGGCCCTTAGACTACAACGAGCCCACGACGAGGCTGAGGAAGAGAACGAGGACGAGGAAGAGAACGAGGATGAAGATGATTATGAGCTTGATCTAAAGTTTCAATTAAGAAACAGCTAACCCTATCCGAGCTAACACTGCGGCGAAATCAATATCCGACTTTGAAGGTGCTCTCGAACTTGTTACAAGAACCCACAAGGTCGTATTCCGTTGACTTAACGATTCGAATATATTACCGTATATTTATGTTGTTATTGGATACTTGTTCTACGTTTTATGTTTTTATAACGCAATGGCGCATGTTAAGAAGCTATTTATATCGCACTTGTTTTTTTTACTAATTAACTCATTCCTTGTTTTGTATTAAGACTACAAACGTATCAAGAGAACAGAGTTTCCTAAAGTGAGCAACGATTTACCTTGTTATTTGCTTGAAGACTTTGCTTTAAAGGGTTTCTTGTAGGTTAATAGTTATTACTTTACAGACTGGTTCTCCAACAAGCATATCAACGACGATAAGAAATGCTTCAAAATAGAGTTAACAACAAACACTAGAACAGAAAGGATTCTTTGGCTGGCTGATCGCCTAGTGCAAAGCTGATGGAAAGGGGCTAGGTTACAATGAGACTTCGAACCGATTTGTTGTCACGCCTAAGTACGAGACGCTAATATCATGAACGTTTCCGATGCATCCGACACAGAATTGTAAGCGCCCACTTTGGCGTTAGTGGAAGAGGGCTAAGACGCCATGAATGGTGACAAGGCTACTTAGCAACACTAACGGGAGGATTGGCATCTTCGAGCAATGACAAGGCTACTTTTTGTCATCTTGCCGTGTTGTGCGTTATGTTTTCGTACCCTGGGGAATTAAAGATTTTGATGAACTCTTAGCTACGCATATATTATACGTGCGGAAAAGTAGATTGGTTGAAACTGGTGGATGCGTGTGAGGCCTCGAGGAGGCAAACAATGAGGAGCTAAAATGATAGGCTTCTAATAGAGCTGCTCTGTTCATGCAGAATTATACAACTATGAATAACTGAAGGACTTGGCATATAATATATAAATTAGCTAAGTAGCTGGCTATTTTTTGTATAAGAACTTCTGTCCTTGGAAATCAACTAGAATGCCTAGCAGTATGATCTGTGACACACATGCCCTGATGTTGTTTATAGTGTATTAAGGAAACGTGCAGAGGTTATGCCCTATCCTTGGAACGTGTGCCTGGAACCTCTAGAACTTCGTGCAAGTGCTTGACAAGCGTTGCTGGCCCTGCCGGAGAGAATATATTATACGGCTAAGGCAGACATGCTTTATAAGCACGCATGCGCAGCAACCGTAAGGGGGGCTACAAGCATAAAAGGCTGCGTAGCAGCTAACAAGATATACAAGGCTTTAACATAGGGCAAGCTGAACGAGTGCTACACTTCTCTAAGTCCGCAGACGATATGTAGCACATGCTGGGCGGTTGTTAGCAAGGTAGCAGGTAGGGACGAACCTACTAAGCTGACCTAGTAGTTCACGGGCCAGCATCTCACGGACGTGTATACGACCTAGGAGTCGTAAACACCAAGCAGGTATGCTTGTCATCGATAAAGGGGAACGCCTCCAGTGCCGCTATGTAGGTGCAGTACAGTCTTGCACCTTTGTTCAAGCACCCAGTACAGCAGAATCCTATCCTTACGCAGGCCGGTCTCTCGGAATAGCAAATTATGCAGAGGCATTCCTGCGTCGTACATCTGCCGTAGAACAGGTTTTCCGGAATAGGCATACTTCTAATTTTCGCTGAGCAGCAGGCCGCTTGCTATGTGCGTGTAGTATAGCCCAAGGTTGGTTAACGCCCTACGAAAAGTAAAGTTAGAAAAGCTTGCTACGACGGGAGGAAAGTTGGCAGGTAATAGATAAATGTAATGTTGCAGGTGACCCAAATATATGGAGCGAGTAACTCCTAGATGGCCCGTGTGATTTAACTCTTATGTCCTTCTGGCCGATACCCTTACCAACACCTAGCTGAGCACGGGGGGTAGACGAGGTAATCACTTGCGTATTACTCGTTTGCACTCTTAACTTAACCGCCAACCCTTAAAGTCTTCCAAGTCGGCGCTAAGGTGCTCGTTTCCATCTCCGGATTAGCCGATAATCCTAGGAGTGCCTATAGAGGTGCAGTCGATGAATTTCATGGTCCTACCGCCGGGATTTTGGTAGGTTCTCCTATGCCCCAGCCGGTCGTGCTGCCGGAAAGACGGCAACGGTGAGGGCGACTGGGAGCAGGGGTCGTACAACATTAATCTTAACCACACCCGGCAGCAATTCTACCTGTAGCGTTCGTGAAAATGCTACACTTTCACCTCCAACCTCCGTGTGGGGCTATCTATGAGTTAGAGGCGTACTTTGCACAAATTAGCTAGGAATAGCTTAAGTTGGCGAGTAACCGGGATGTTTAAAACGGTCGTATGGGTGTTTGTAGTTATGTTTGTAGTCGTAGTATGCCCCACGGCCGGAAGTTCCCAGATGCTTAGACCGATCAAACATCCCGAGGCCACGAGAGATTGTAAGTTGAACACGTGAAAGAACATGTTGACTCCCGCACTCCTTATACATTCTCAGTATAGTTTAAGACTATTAAGACTATTCCCCGGCAGCAGCAGCGCAAAGGCACGACAAAGGGTTGCCGGCGAGGTGGGGTAGCACATCGGCGGTGCGTGCGAGGATCCTAAGATAACTAGCCTTCATTTGCCGGTACGCCGTGTCCGTTTAACCACCACTACTGAATCTACTCTCAGTCTCAAAACCTCATGCGCTACGTCGGACTCCGGGAGATCTGGAGGCACTCCAGGTTGGACTAAAGAAGTCGTGCATTATGCGGATCGCAAAAACGACTTCCACGGCATATCGCAGATTCGCGACTCTTTGGCAAAGACATAGGATAGATGGTAGTCAAACAATTAATATGTCTACGATGCCTTAGTTATATTGCAACATTGGCAGCCGGTATACGTCTCGGATGCTATAGAAGCATTCGGCTGGGGAAGGGGACCGGTTACATTAGAACACATCGAAAGGTGGCCTAACCAAGACAATTCCATCCCCCCTATCGCCGACTCTAAGCCCTCGGAAAAGGTGGCCGCACGCTGGACTAGAGCACTACAGTATCGGATCCACGTCGGTCTCAGTAGTCTAGGCTATTATGACGACGGCGATACGGAGCTAAAGGCGGCTCAACAATTACTTACATGTTAAGCCGGGTTATATAAGCCCGCTTACGTCAGGGCCTGCGCACCTCTCCTCACAGGACCCTCTCCTCACAGGACAGCCTCCCGATAGCTTCTCATTTCAGTCGCCCAGCTAGCGCACGAAGGGTGAGGTCTTTGCATCAACTTCATCCTAGTCGCCCGCTCTGCTGGTCGTCTCCTTCGCGGGGCTCCCCGATCTTACAGTATACAATGACGAAGGAAAGAATTACAAACCGTCCATTACGCACTCCCATCCGGTCGAGGCGTCAGCAGGCGGATGGGCAGGCTTAGCGGCGTTAGGGGTGTTGAAATACTGCTTTACTGGATAAATTAGTAGAGTTGAAGTTTTTGTTTTCATCAAGGGGCACAGCGTCTCCGACATCGGGCTTAGCGGGCGGCGTAAAAAGTTTCTTACTATAGAGCTTTTTAGCGCTCGGGGCCGCCGCCTCGGACTCGTTATCGGTATTTCTTTTCGCACCGACGGCCGTTGGAGCGGCATCGTTCTGATCGGAGCCGTTGCTGCCCTCGGCCCGGGGCTGTAATACCACCGCCGCCATCTTCTCTGGCTCACTAAGTCTAAACTCTACTCTCACCTCATGCCGCCAAAGCTTGACTGTCCGCCTCCTGGCCTACTTCACGCGGTACTACAACGGTATTAAATCTATCATAACCGCTCACTACGTTGCGGTAGCATAGATGTACTCGCGAAGCGCGACGTTGCGGCAGCAGCGCCACGCAGCCGTCTCAACCTCGACCTCGTCCAGGACGCCCGAGGCCCGGATGGTCTCAAAGGCGCGCTCGGCGAAGCGCTATGCCGCGCTACGTTGCGCGGACGAGGCAGGCCACCACGTGGAAGCGATGGGCCAGGTACAGAAAGTACTTAGCGTGGGTCGTCACCAGGTCCTGGCGCGTGGGGTCCACAGGTTGAATTCGACAAACGGGTATCCATCTACGGCACTGCACCACACGTGTAAGAAATGACGGTAGCTGTAACAAAGACAGTCCTCGGGAAAAGAATTGTAGTACCCGGACGGCAGGTCTAGGTTGTCCATTACGCCCACGCGCTCCTTGTCGACCGGAAGGCGGCGGGTGCAGTACTGGAACTACATAGAGCGCTTCGTATTCTGCAGCTGCGCGCTAAACACCATGCAGCCTTTGGATTGCGCAACGTCGGGCGGCAGCCACGCGTAGATCGGGTTCTTAGTTAGGAGAAGCCGGTGGAGATGCCCAAACTTTCGGTCCAACCATTTGCTCAGGCATACGCAGTAGCCTTTGGGCCGGCGTCGACACATGTCTCGGAAACTGCCCGGAGTAACGTGGGAGCACTAGTGCATCTGCTGTAAGACGTCGAAAATCCGTTGTTTGTGCTCTAGGTCCTCCGTAGTCTCGTCGGCCACGGGCTGGGGCAGCTTTACGAAGCCAGGGATCATCGGCGACAGGAGGTAATCACTGACGTACGCAACGTTTTTCATAACTCTGATGGAAACACTCAAAGCCGACTCCGCCGAAATGGGGATACTTCGAAATATAGTCCCGGAGCCATTTGGAATGTAATGGATTTCCACTCGAGTCCGCGCACGCCTTGTCCTCGTCGTCCTCCTCTTGGTCGGATAATTTGTCGTCGTTTTCCATTTGCATAGCGTTATCAGTTTGGACGTTAGAGGAATGTTGACGACCCCAGAATTCCTCGTAGTTGTTGTCGGCATCCCCTGTGTCGCTGTACATGCAATCAAAGTCGGAGTCGGAAGAATGATCCCACATACCTAGATAATCCTGAACACGAACAAGTTTTTCGAAATTGGAATAAAGGGGTTAGCTCTCCAATTGTAATGCCAAGGGTCTTCACCTCGGGACCGCTCGTGTGGGGTGATCACGATTTCTCTGTCAAGGCCTTTCCATGCTACCCGTCCCTTGCCCTGTGCAATGGCGCACAGATGAGAATAACCTCGGTCCAAAAGACGGCTTCCGCTATAATTTCAATGGGGAGAATGTGTCACAACATATGCGTTGAACAGAAACCCCAGACTGAAAGAGGGTAATAAAGAAGACAAAAACCACAAGAGGAAAGTTTCGGCAAAAGAAGCGAGCGTCTCCATGATGGGTGCAGCACAGGCAGAAGGTCCAAACACCTATTTTACCTATTATTGGGAGGGAAGCTTCTACTTAAAGGAAGAAAGAAAGAAAGAAAGGAAAAAGAGGTCTAAGGTACATGCGTAGGCTGCAATTATATATACAATTATGTGTGGGCTAAAGTATTCACTACGGGTGCAGTAAATGCCTTGCCGCCAGTGAATACTGTATTGCCACATACAATGACACCGGCTTGACATTCGAGGGGTTGTTCCCCGCAGCCCACTTGAGCAACAACAACGGCATCGATTTTAAGAAATAAGGAGTGAATGCTTTACAGAAGCTAGTTAAGCTTATACGTCCGAAGCAAACACGTCCTAGCAAACAATCCGGTCCGAAGGAATCGCGTTTAAGACGCGTTTGTACTACACTAATTAATTCCTAGTATACTATAGAGTTGAAAACGGCTAGACCATGGTGAGGAAGCGCGCGTTGCTTATTCACATTGGCACAACTTGTAATTATTAATCGCATATGGCGAGGAAACCAACGCCCCGCTACCACCACCGCAACGCCCATGGCCTGGCCAGCCAAACAGGCCAAGACGATGGCGCACTCCAACGGCGACAGCAGCAGCGGCGTTGTTGAGCATCCGCTGCTGAAGCTTTACTACATTAAGGCGCCCACGCTGCGAGCGTAGCCGCGCGCCAAGCTAGCGGCGAAGTTGCCTCTACAACTCGTTCTCCAGGCCGGCGACATAGGAAGTGCTCTAGGTTACTTGCTCGACACGACCCTGGTGGCAGAAGCCTGCTGTAACAGCGTGGCAGACCAGGTATATGATGCTGCCAGCGCCAAGATAGCGCGCTGGAAGCAGCAGGTAGAATTTTTGCAAAAGGGCGATAAGTTATAATAATATGGGACGCTGGAAGAGGTTGATTTGCGATTCGCTCGTAAGGAAGGACATAAGAAGTCGATGTTACTAATGCAATCTTTGCTCTCTTACGCAGATTGTAACATTTGCCATCTAGCACCTCTTCTCGACGCAGCAAAGCATCAAGTCCGGTAGCTGGCCAAAGAACACCCTCTACGACGGCTTCCGTTGGTCCCCTGGGTGGCCGGGCGGGCATAGTGGCGCGATAGCCAGGACGCCCATCATCCCCGAACTGTTCGTGGTCCACCACACCCAGCGGGTCCGAACCATGAAGACGGAACCCTGGCCGTGGCTCCTCCTCATGGCCAGGTACTACCATAGGAGGATGATCGAGATGACGACCTCGTGCGGGTACAGCATAACATACGGCGGCACGGACTCGATCTTCGTTCACGTATAGGGCACATCCGAGAAGTTGTGCATAGTGCTGGTGGTAAAGATTAAGTCGGAGATATCCAAGCAGATGAGCAGGACTGTGTTCGAGAGAGTGGGCGCGGATGTGAAGGGGAACTACCGCTCAATTGCGATATCGAGCAAGAAGAAGTACGAGGGTGTGATGTGGGACCGGTCGTTGGATACGAAGGGGCTTGCACCCGTGAAGAAGGACACGCTTCCGATCGTGAGGTTTGCTATAAAGAAGGTCCTGTTAGTCCTCAATTCCAGCAATTTAGACGAGGATAACAAGATGACGTTGCTTAGATTTATGGGTGACTTAATGCGCTGGACGGTGTTGTCCCTAACAAGTCGCTCGTTATCAAGAAGAGTATTAACTGCTAGCCCTACATCGTGTACGTCGACATATCTAGGAAAACGAGGAGCATCCTGGTCGACATCGGGGAGAAGGTGACAGACGTGAGCTACAGCTTGAACGAAACTATATCTGCTACCCAGCGCAGGATCCTTTCGACGAGCATGTTTACGACCACGAGCATTATATCGAACAACTGGTCGTACTCCGAGGCGTAAAGGATATTGTATAGCCTCGTGACGTTGTACATGAACGTATCCTTGTTTACGTTCTTGTTCACATTCCTGAACAACATGCTGTACTTTACGACCTTTTCGTACGCGTGCACCTTATCGACCTGTTCCGGCGCTGTTGACGAGCCCGAACAAGAGTCGTGATACGAGGGCGGCAATGTATTCCGCTACTTGACAACGATCGACGTTCTTACCAACATTTCGGACATTTCGGTATCGGCCTCTCGACCCTGTCGAACGCGAACCCGGCTCGGCTCGGTACTCGACCAAGTTGCGCGTTACATTGCCGACATAACTGCATTTATACCTCGTCTGCATTAACACGTCCGTGCTCATATGTATCGGTCTGCTGCGGAGCTGACTCACGATAGAGTCCACAACCCCCTGCGTGCATTTACAGCATACCCACGAGACGTTTGACGTCTTAATTTCGGTCGTATATAAGTCGTCGTTCGTTTTGATGCTTATGTACTTGTTGTTGGTCCCCTGCGGTGCTGATCTAGCACGTTTGATGTTCTTGTCGACGTTGTCCTCGTGTGCATATGTGTTGTTGCAGTAGACGATTCCTTCCAAGTTTATAGTTAGGTTCGAGTTGACGTTGACGTTGGGCATTATCGTGTACCTGATTAGAGAGCTCATTATTTTACCTGGTGTGTGCGCGTGTAATATCTTGCTGGTATAGAGCACCTCGTGCATATTAAGATCTGTATACATGGTGAAATAGTACGTGACAAACGATATGAACATGGCACCGCACCACGCTTACAGTTACGATGACGCCGGCGACGGTCAGATCCCCGTGTGCATCGACGAGCCTGGGATGACTAGGGCGATCCCCCGCAACGTCGAGTTCGCTGCCCTACTTAGGTCCGCGAACAGATACTACAAGAGCGACAAGGGCAGAATTATGATCTCGGACGAGGAGCCGGATGTCGACTCGAACTAGATCGGAGCGACGGACATGTACACGATGTGCCACCCAAGTCCCTCTCGTTGGGCATGGTTCCATAATCAACAAGCACACGCACTTGTACGAGGCGATGTATGCGACCGTGTCCCTATACGAGATGATGGGCTTGAACTCGTTGATGCTGTTGTTGTCGCTCAAGTCGGTCGTGGGGAATAACCCCTCGAATGTGAAGCCGATGTCATTGTGACAGACCCACCAGCCTATCAACGGCTCAGTCGGGTGTTCTGTGTGGTTGCGTGGCAATACTGTATTCACTGGCGGCAAGGCATTCACTGCACCCGTAGTGAATACAAAGGCCCACACATAATTGTATATATAACTGCGGCATACGCACGTACCTTAGACCTTCCTTTTTCTTTTCTTTCCTTAAGCACAATATTCTCTCCCAATAATAGGCAAATTAGGTGTCTGAACCTTCTGCCTGTGTTGCACCTATCACACCCGTACAAGGACATGCCCATCATCGTCGACAAGGTCAGCGGAGAGCGAGTGGTCCCCAACGTCCTCATCAACACAAAGAACCTCACTAGGGTGATCGGTGGCTGGATGAGAGAGATGTCCGCGTACACATCCATGTTCGACTCCATGCAGGCGTTTAAGTCCATAGCTACGCCTATCGGCAAGTACGCCTACACGACTGACAACGAGCTAAAGACCAAGCCCATGATCCGCACAGGGCTTATGGGGGCAAACAGCAGCGCGTTGGTGTTCCACAACGCCAATGTAAAGGTGAGGGTGGTCAAATGCAACTACGGGATATCGAGGATGACTCAGATCAGGCACATGGCCGTCTTCAAGCAGCACTTCCCGAGGTCGAGCGTGATGGGGGTCAACGTCCCGCAGGGGGAAGATGAGGGGTGGGACGCCCAGGCTCGGGGAGACAGAGCTGCTCTCGATAATGATGCAGAACATGGTCTTGAACGTACAAGACGCTATTGGTCGCCGATGGGTCGTCGGACGTGACAAAGTAGACGAAGTGTTACGCGATGGTGGTCTTCTGCGACTACCTGAGGCCGAAGCCACCGACGACCCTGTGTCAGGTAAAGTACTCATTCACCGAGATGAACGTGTTCGGCACCATAGCCATGCTCAACACCCCGGAGAAGCCCATATGCACGCTCAGGTTCATAACGAGTACATGATCACGCACCTGGACATGATCGACCTCGTGCTGCCGTCTACATCCCTCCACACGTCCGGCATTACTTCCCTGACCGGGTGCATGTTCGAGATTGAGTTTATGAATAAAGCCGGCTCCTTGTACACGGACCTCCCGAACTTCGACACCACGACCGGCTTGGCACCCGTTTGATCAACTTCTATCGCCAACGTGACGGGCGCATACCCACCTCGTTGCCATCCATGCTGTCGTACACGTATCCACACCCGAATGTCCTCACCCCCGACGACACGAATATACTCGCGACCTAGACGTGGTACGACAGACTAAACGAGAGCACACCCGGGATCCCCACCGTGCACCTCGTCTGGATCACGTCGAGCGACAATATGAAGTCCTCGGGCGTCTCCTTGTAGTAGAGCAGCGTCCCGCGCCTCTTCATCATCTGCACGGACAAAGGTTTGGCTGGGAGGGCATGATTGGGGTAATTTTCTTGTTCTTCTCCAACTGCTTGGTGTCAATGACGGGGTCGATCGCAATGTAGGAGAACTACCTGAGCTTCATCTAGTACCACTCCCGGAATCTGCCCGCGCCGAAGACCACTATGACACCCCTCGTCGACGCGGCGTACGCCTGCGCCATCTCATACATCCTCGTGTGCACCCTGAAGGACATGGACCTTATATCGAACAACGCCATGTTTATGTCGACATCCCTGGACACGGACATAAACGCGCGCTTAATGATGTCCATGTTGCTGGGCCTGTTCTTGCTTATCCTCTCGATGGGGGCCACAGGTGTGACCGAGTCGGTGTCCAAGGACTCACGCACGATCAGCTCGTAGATCGCGCTTTAAACCATGGACGTGGACCTGGTCGTTATCGGGACAACGTCGGTGATCGAGGATGCAACCAAGACCCCATTCGTGTGGAGGAGGTCGACGGTGGGCTGCTTCTTCCGGAGAGTCCTGAACGATGTTACACACACGACGCTATCGCTAGGCACGTTATACGTTTTAACCTCGGCCACGGTCGGTATACTGCTCCACGTCGTCCTCATGATCATACCCGGCCTCATAAATGCGGTTGTAGGCCTGATCATGTACGGGCGCGACTCCAGCATGGGGGACTCGTTCATTTACAAAGCGTCGATGTAGACAAGTCCGCCATATAGCATCATCTCCGCTGCTAAAATGTCGGGTTTGCTGGTCGACTCGTACAACGGCGTAGCCACGTCGACAAATTCGAACATCACCACATTCAGGTTGCTGTGCGTGTCCGTCACGACATACCCGAACGAGTAGCAGAAGACGTACACCTTCAAACCGTCGGCCTCGAGCATGTATACACCCTTATACATGGACATATCATGAACGCCCACAACTACATGATCGGGCCTTCTCGCGGAGGCCATCGCGTCTCCGTTCACGTACCTCGCTAACGAAGCCGGGCTCCCACAAACGTTAATCATCTCTTTCATCATCGTCTTCATGCCCCTCTAGGTCGTCTTGCTTATAAGCTCAATCTTAGACGCGTATGTGAGCACGGACAACTCAATAAACATATACTTGCGAAAGATTATTCTTACGTCTACATCTGCAGTTGTAGTAACGCACGTATACTCGGTCATGCTCGTGGAGTACTCTGGCCTTATGACCCTACCCACGAAGGCGAATTCGTGCAATATCGCTAACATAGCTCCAGGCGTAACTCTATACAACCCTATAGGCACCTTTACGACGCTTTCCCCGCTCGACCTCGACCTCACCTTCAATATCTTTTTCATGGGCAGCTCCGTCCACCACGAGCATCCCACCTCCTCGATATTGAATACTATCGAACACCCCATTATTTCCGCGCTTACAACCCTGTACACGGACTCGGACATACCTCTCTCCAGCATCACCTCCACCTCTACGTGCGGGTGCTTAGAAAGGGACTCAATTATAACCGAATTTATGCATCTAGTCACGTCTCTATCGAACAACAAGGCGGCCCTGGTGAACTTGCTGTGGACCTTCAGCATCATCTCCGACGCGCTCCTGCACTTGCACAACAAGGGCTTAAGAGGCTCATCGAGACCGGGTTTAACATACACGAAGTCGGCGCTGTCCATGGTCTTGGACAACCCACACGTTGCACATCTTATGGCGGTACGTGTTGTCATCTTGTACTCGTTAACAATATAGCTTGCTCGACAAGCACAGCGTAAGCTCGTACACCACCGCAACATGGACGAGATGACGTATAACGAGGAGCTTGGGAGGCCAAATCCCATCACAAGAATGGTAAAGCCCGGGCATGTGGTAGCAAACTCGCCTAGGGTCGTGAGGTGCGTCCGGACTAGGGTTATACCCGAGAATATGAACATGATACCAGCCACGGTCGAGCAGATAGAGTTGTCCAAGAAGCTGCTGGATATACAAGGAGTGCAAGGGGCACTTAGCCATGGATATTAACATCGGCACGTACTTGGTCCCGTACGGGTACGCGAGCAGCGATAAGCTTGTGCAATCGGACGGCTTCGTGATGAACAAGTCGATCTTGTCGGACGACAAGTCCATGTCCGACATGGCTGAGTTCTGCTTCAAGAGGTTGTCCGGCAAAAACGGGATCCTGCGCAAGTCCTGCAACGGGACCAGGCCCACTAATACGATGAGGTTCCTCCCGAATAGGTACATGCAGAGGGGTATGGTCGAGATCCCGAGCTAGGTTATCGCCAGGGGGAGGTTCGTGTACATATCCCAGGACGGGATGTGCTTAATACGCAAGATGAAGGACGGGGACTACGTGGTGTTGGAGAGATGCCCGTCACAGGAGAAAAAACAGCGCCGTCCCGATAAAAATTCAAGGTCACGACAGAGGACACGCTCAGCGTGAGAATCCTGCTCGAGGTCTACAACCTCAAAAACACCCACTTTGACGGGGACAAAGGTTGGTTCTACTTCCCGGCAACGGATGCCACCGCAAAAGAGGTCGAGATAATGTGAAGGAGCGTCTGGTTGACGGACGAGGTCCCGTCGATCATGGGGGTCGTGGAGAGGAGCACGCCTAGGTGCACGGACAAGGGGTGGGGTCAACCCCGTCATATACAGCACGATAACCTTCGAGGAGATGTCCATGCACAAGGGTGGGCACATGTACGACGCCCCAATGCTCAAGCAGAAGTCGTGAAAGACCATGTACCTCACCATGGCTAACGAGATGTACTGGAGCACGTTCGTGGAGAGGTCCAAGGCGGGGATAGTTAACACGATGATGAGTAGGCAGGGCGTCGCAGGCCCGTACGGGTTTATGAGGATGGGCATGATATGATGCTAGGCACGTCCGTATCCACGGCGGGGTCCTCGTTCAGGATATTATCCCCGATCGCCACTATTTTCCCGTACGCGAGTGTAAACCCGCTCGTGTCCCCGGCAGTATGTTTTTTGGCGATGATAAAGCTGGCTAAGGTGATGTACTAGAGGCGGATCGACATCTTAAAGCTCGGGAATGTCACGTCCAAGGCACCTGCCGTGGAGCTTCTCGCAAAGGGGTCCAGTATGTGCTACACGATGTTGTACAGAAATGGGGTAGCAGGTCCCGTCCTAGGCGCGGTATTTGACGCGGTCTCGAATGAGGAGGTCTGCACGAATATATCCGCGTTATCGCTTGCGGTCGGCGGGTAGAAGATGTCGGCGAACTCGCCTATGGTCGTATACATGATTAAGGTTTGAACGGCTTCGAGCTAACGGACGCGGAAAGAATGTTGGCGGCATTTATTATCTGGTTCTTGAGTGTGAGCACGCACTCGATTATAGACACAGACGTGGTCGAGATCATGTACAAGCTGAGGCTCGACTGGCATACGTCGACTATGTGCTCGGACACAAGGTGGATGAAGAAGGTGATGAGGGACAGGGTGGCGTACCTCGACGTCAACATGTCGATGGACGTGAACTCGATGCTGTTGTCAATAGCGATCGGGAACATGAGCTTGCTCACGTCCAGGAGGCCGAACATGAATATGAACGGGACTAAGGTATGTACACCGCAGAGATGATGCGTGAGAACTCATACCTGTCGACAGAATAGGTCAAATACACGAACAAAACCTCAGCCACATCTCGGACCACGTGTTAAACGGGCACATGCCCTAGACAGCATCACGTACGACCCCGGCTTCCAAATACACGCATTATATTCGTCGATATGTGCAAATTTACGCTCAACGTCTGCGTCATATGCATGGATAGGTATAAGACGGCGGAGGCTTGCCAGGATTTCATTGGATTCTGATCCATGGACAAGAACAGAAACCGCGGTCATAATGCCGAACTTAGGCGTATAGGTCGCCGAACACGGGGCCATCGACACAGCGAAATGCTTGATCAATGCTGTTGGGCCAGGAGGGTGAACGCGTCATGATAGACCTGCTGCAGCCGACTGCTTCGTCTTTGCGGCAGTACAAGCCGGCAAGGGCAACCTATAAGTACCAGCTGAGCAGCAAGCCTATCTCAGAGATCAAACCGACGGCTGCTCTGGCGACCATGGCAAAGAAGACCGTGCAGGAAAGCGCGAGAAAGCGCAGGTGAGCCAAAGGCAGAGCACTCGCCGTCAGACATCACACTTGTCTGTCAGGAGTCGCATGATGTATAACCGGGCACCGCTTAACGCTTGCGGCTTGGTGCATTTTGGGCTTCCTCACATCCGTACGCTCGTTGCAACTTTTTTAATTTTTATGTGTAATAGAAGCTTAACAGTTATCAGACGTATTAAGTTGTTGCCCTTACAACACACCGCTAGCATAGGCCAATAACGCAACGCAGAACCTTTAGGTTATTAACTAGTGGCTCGGGAATTCAAGAGGGCACGGTCCGAAATCTTATGATGTACATGTTCCCGCGCCAGTTTGGCCTGCACAACGCTTTTACCTCAGTTGTCGACCGGCAAAAAACGGCCCAGAAGTTTTAGGACTACACTCTACGCGAGGACGAGATATCAGTCAAGTTCTTGGTCCGCAACGGTGCACCGAAGCCGCTGCAATCCCAGGTCCCTAAAAGGCAAGAGGCGCGGCAGTATGTACATTTGGTCGAGAAACTACAAATCCTTCGTAAACAGTGTTCCTATGCTAAGCTACTTTAGCATTATTCTCCTGTTCGTATCCTTTTTAAAGGAACAAAAGAACTATACATTGTATACTTACTAGGAATATACCTCTTCTAGGCACCCGGGCTAATCGAGTTAATTACGAAGCAGTATTTTAACAGGTCGAGTCCGTCCTCTAGCAAACCATGCGGCAAAAGCTTGAAGTTGCATCAACGTAAAAATCACAGATGCTAAGCTTACTTTGCAGTACGAATCCCTCGCCACTACCGCATTTCAAGTCTCGGCCTTCTGCCGCGCCGTGCTCTCCAAGATCGCTCCCAGCGACATTTTGGGCCTTAGTGCGGCCCGCAATCACAATAAGACAAACTAATTTCCTCCGCCATCTTGACCATTTCATACGTCTACGACAATTCGAATGCATAACGCTACATAAGGTGCTCCAAGGGATTATAAAGCTTACTAACGTCAACTAGCTTGCCCCCTCCGCCATTCGCGCTTATAATGGGTCCTAGACCAACACTCGCAACCGCACCGAGCTCTTCTCCGAGTTTATATATTACCTACTAGACTCGGTGCTTATACCGCTGGTGCGCAGCCACTTCTGCGTAACCAAGTCCGACGCGGGCCGCTGCCGGCTGTTCTACTTTCAGGATAACACGTAGCGCCTCGTGGCCGAGCCAGCCACGGCCGCGCTCAAGGTCAGGTCACCATGTTTGAGGAAGTGCGCAAGGGGATTACTAGCGCCGAACACACGATGTTGGCTTGCCCCCCCTCGGCTACAGCCACGTGCGTCTGCTGCTTAAGAAGCAGGCGGGGTGCACCCTATTATGAACCTCCGCCGTCGCACGCTTACGCCCGCACTATACAGGGGGGCGGAAAAGACCGAGGTGTTAACTAGACCAGAGCATCAACAGCAAACTAGCGCCGATAAGTCAGGTGTTTCGGCTAGAGCGAGAACTACATACACCCCGAGTGCCTAGGGTCAGGTATATTCTCCGTTGGTGACATATACACGCGCATCACAGCGTTCAAGGCTTGCGTCCTGGTTTCTTGACCGTTTTAGCTCCTTTGCCGCGCTTCTACTTTGCCATGGTTAATGTCAAAGCCGCTTTCGACACCATTCCACAGGAGGCCGTAACCGCGTTCATGCGTACCGTTCTTACCCACCAGCGTTACTAGACAATCCGGCACCCGCGGGCCTCGCCTCTTGACAACGGCGGCGCAGTAACGCGGGGACGCGTAGCCGGCCGGCGAGGCGGTGCCGTTCGCGATGCTTCTAGAGGGGAAGGGGCGCCTTGCGGCGGATAGCACGAGAAATACGATCTTTATCGACAGCGTGGCGCGCGAGGGGGCACAACGCGGCAGCCCTATTGAAGGCAGGGAAGCTCAGCTTGCCCAATAAGGAGGCGTAGTCAAATATCTCCACCTTGATTGCCGGCTCTCCTTCGCGCTTGACTGCATTTGCAGTGCCTTTGGAGTCCATCGGAGTCATACACTTCTTGGCTGAGCTCAATCCAGATGATTCAAGTGCTTTGTTCATATACTGAGATTGATCAAGGTTCACATTGCCATCAGCTGCATCTCGGATAATCCTCACGCTCAGGAACCAATCGGCTTGGCCTAGATCACTCGCTGGCACTGTATCCTTGATCGCCGCGGCTACTCCCTTCAGATGGTCAAGATCTGGACCCATCAGGAGGAAGTCATTAACATGGGAGGTTACAGCTTCATCTGTAGCGCGGGGGGCACGACGCGGCAGCGCTGGAAAAACACTGGTAAAATTTGACCTGGAGTAGACGGGGCGAAGGTTGTAAGCGTCAAAAGGGCGCATCGATTCCTGTACTATAGTACCCTCATCGATACTGCCACGCTGGACATAACCAAAGACAGGAAAAAGGCAAAAGACCCCGCCGTGTTCAACTCGCTCACGGTGAAGTTCTCGCGGCACCCGGGGCTGACCTTTCAACACATGGTTATCAGTGAGCAACACCGTCGTCCCCCTTTTCCGATTCTGATAGCAGTTTCTAACACATCCTTCCCGCTCCTATTGCGCCTGCTATCCAGACCACACTTGCACCCTACGCCGCGCCCCTATCGCCTGCGTAGTGCTTGCCACCTGCTACCGCATCCTCGCCGCCCACCCTACCGGCTACGCCGATCTGCTCGCCTGGCTCGACGCGGAGACGGCGAAACTGGCGACGAGGAAGGAGGTAAACACGGCGGTGCTACGGAAGGCGCTTGAGGATGGCCAAAGTACGGCGAAGTGCCAGCCACACTCTCGAAAACATGGGCAATGTTGTCCCTCGCTTCCTACTACTTTACATGCCGGTGTAGATAAGGTTGTTTATAACGGTCCCCTAATGCTAAATGCTCCCTAACTGCCCCTAATATATTATATGCATACCGGCCCTCTGAGCGCCTTCCCCAGCTGTCTAGCAGTAAGTATGAGGAGTCGATACAATTATCTCCATTTACCGCCATTATAGCTAAGCACCAAAGAGCAAGTTTGACGGTGAGAGATTTCCTATCTGCAGACCATGGAATTTTGACCCATTCTAGGTCCTCGTACTCCCAATCCAGAGAGGTATGATCTTGACATGACGATTCCTAGCCCGACGTGCTATCAGATGCTATAGAGATGTCGGACATGCGTCTCTAAGCTCCTGTAAGCTTACGAGTGAGGAGTAGCACAACAAGAACTTTATCTATAAGAATACACCCGTATTATGAGCGCTATATTAGCATATACAAAATATCTTAGGCCAACACCTTCTGCTATTCGAAAACCTGGGAGTTATTATTCTCCATTGCAGGCCGCCACTTGCTTGAAACCTTGGTATCCCAGGGTAGACGATTAGCCGGAACCCCCGGCTCATAGACCCTGATGGGCATCACCACGGACCAATCCTCGTTGCTGCCACACCGAAACCCTCGCCCAAAATGCGGCTGGCCTTCAGACTGGTCTAGGCAGTAGTTCACAGCAGGGACTATAAACCGTCGCAAGAAATTCTCCAAGGTGCTTTCATGCAACAGCAACTGGTCTTGAAGCAAAGGCTGCTCTGGTCTCTCGGGGCCTTTATAAAGTGATTCCAGGTGTCTAGAGAAAGTCCTTGTCAAGTTGGCATAGTTGAATTTAGGCCCTGGGCGCCAAGATCATATATATAATATTGTATCCTGACCCGAAGGGTTTCGGGTGCTTGAGGCAGTCCTAATCCCTCGGGTTATCGGTGTGACACCCACCACTTACTCATCAACCTAACGCAACCGCAGATATGAGCTAGATAAATCACGCAGGTGTAACGAATAGTGATGAGCATGCATAGAACTAACATGGGATCGGAAACAGCTTGCCTCTTGGGGAGAGATGGAACCGTATACATTCATCGTGCGTTTCATGGAAAGTTTACGGTTTATCCGTCTTCTATCATGATGCATTCGGATTTGTAGCCGTGAGTATCCAAGATATCAACCCTCCTCTAAGTCCTTACTCGACCGAACCTCAAGGTTAACAGATCCTTTCTCAAACCCGGCGGAAATACGACGGTCAACACAAACATATCCCCATAATCCTATAAGCTGCAAGGCTTACTCCCGTACCCGATCCGTTCAGATAGGCTTCGCTCTCGCGTTTGCCTAACCGGCTAAACTTGCTCCCGTATAGACCTAATCGTATGAGACAGGTTATATGAGAGCGAGTAGGGGCTAGGAACGAAAGCAAAGCTTTAACATATAGAGACGAAGGTCGTCGCGTGGCTCAAGGAGAGGACTAGACCTTCATGGCCCCCTTGACGACCTAGATGATTAGTGCAATATGAACACTCTTCCAAGCCCTTGAAACCAAGCCATCTCTACAGTACGAACTTAGGACATATACTTCTTAAAGTCAGGATATCCTACACAGAAGTTCTATATTGCAACCTTAACCTATATCCCTGTCCTGGGCTGATTTACAACTTGCCAGCTCTCCAGCACGATCCCCCGAACAGCATGCATTCGTATTTAGTGATTAAATGCTTAAACTAACTGCCTTGTATAGTTGAACGCTGACCAATAATAAGGGGGGTACTTCTTTAACACATCACGTGCAAGCCATCTCATTCGCGATTTGAACCACTTCTGTCCTTAAGCATCTCCTTTCTCTCTACTTGTTTACTCATTCACTATACAATATACCTAACTACCTCGTAAACGTCGAAGGCAATGCTCCTCTTACTGTGCCAAACGTCGAAAGTTAGGCACTTCTAACCCCTATCGGCAAAGTTTAGCAAGATCGATAGCCGCCTGTTCCTCGGGGCCAGCCTGGCGGACCGACCAGGCCTCGCTAGCCTCCTCGGCAGCATCGTTCATGAGCAGCTCTAGCTGAACGACAGCAGAGTCATCTAGCGCCGGTAAGTCCCAAAGGTTCCACCGGGCCTGTTGGTAGTACCCGTCGTTATTTTCGAGTTCTTCGACGTACACCTCTTTCACTCGGGGCAAGATATCCAGGTTGCGCGGTGGTTTGTAGTTGGGGTTAAGTGCGTAAATGTTGCAAGTGGGTCGGGTTGGGGCGTTGTCGATGATGAAACGCCGGTCGAGCTTCGGTGTGTTCGGGCTGGGTGCCATGCTGAACGCGATAGGGGTAATGGGTGGGGTGAGGAGAGATGGTGCGGCTGCGGCTGGCGTGGATGAGTAGATTTCCGCAGCAACTAGTTAAGGCAAGGTCCACCAAACCATGCCACTGAAGATTCCGAGCAACCACGACTGTGGAAATGGCCATTTCTCCTGGACACCATCAAGTGGGAATCAGCTGCCAAACTAGGTGATAGATATGATGGATGTACTTGGAAGATCGAGCTTGGGAGCGAAGGCACTGTTGTTCTAAAAGTCGTGGGCTGACCAGCTTTTTTCGTTTTCTCCGCCTCTCCGGTCCTTTCGGTTTATTAAACATTACTTCAGTTTTGGGATACGCAGCCGCCTCGATCTCGTAACAGCTACTTTGCTCCTCAACAAGAATGCTAAAATGCTGCTATTCGTTAGATGATCGAGGCGGTTTTAGGAGAAAGACCGGTACTTTTATGCTACGAACATTCTAAGACCCAAGCGCAAGCACTGGCTAATACGCTTGTCCTTTTTGTGCCCTAGGAGGAGTTCTAGCAACGACAAGCAGTTAGAAACCTTCACGCTACCTTATCATACCTCCTGCTTATACGGAGGTGTTATGGCTGGCTCGATTTCGATGGCGATCTTATAAAACGTATGCCCTATGAAATATAGCCGCAGCCTCGCAAATATGACAACCCTCCGCATCGTATGTTACCTAGAAACACTTACCATACTATTGTCTATAAGTATGTTCGGAAGATAATAACGAGCCTGCGTTGATCAAGGCTCTCTTGCGATTTTTTTACCTAGTCGGCTTTAGCTTTACGTGCTCGCCAAGAATCGAAAATTGGAAAAGCGGCAGACTAATTAACGCCTTAAATGTTGTTTATCCGGGGGGGCGTTGGATTAAATGTATAATATTATAGGTTTCCGCGTGTTGCAGCCGCATTACTGGGTTGGACCTAAGACTGGAAGAACGGGACGCTAATAATAATTCAAGAATAACATAAATAAGCTCTCGTACATAAGGAATGATTATTCTGTGTAGTTTTTCGCTTTAAATGTAACCTTGTCGATAAATGTTTCCGTATAAAAAAGAACCTCTAAATAATCAAGCCTTAGCTGTCGCTGTGTATCAACATCGAGGGAGCAGGGGGGTATGTTTAAAAGATACCGATCTAGTGCCGGTCCCTAGTTGGCCGTCGGCCATTATCCTACCGTCACAGCCGCGATCATTGGCCGACGATTTGGACTACCTATTTGGAGCTCATAAATATCTAGCCTGTAAATACTAAAAAGACCTAGAAATTTACAGCCGAAGATACTGAACAGAAATAATACAGTAAAAGTAGGGCAGGGATCAAGCTATATTTTATGCATACGACCCAACTCCTAATGCAGCCCCTTTTTTCCTTTCCTCTCCCTTTTCCTCTCCTTTTCCTGCATATACATAATGGATTCAGGCAGCATAGAACAATGTTTAGCTGCACTTGAGCGTCACCGTTCATATTTTGATGGAAATAATGACGTAACTGAAGCCCAGAATGACGAACTTACGAGAAACCTTAAACACTTTTGCCAAAAACCGAACTTGAAGGGTTGGTTAAATCTAGGCAAAAGGCCATACAGCGGTGTTTAATAGCTATCTACCGAGGTCACAAACTTGGACACGAAGCCTTTTTTTGTGCGCTTTTGCGCTCGCCCTCACTTGTCTATTTGCAATAAAAGAGGACTTTAAAAAAAAAATTCCGACTTAGTGGAAAAAAGTCGAGATATTTCACAACTTCTGCATAATTATAATCTTTTCTTTTTTTTTTCTTTTTTTTCTTTTTGGGGGGGTTTTTTTTTATTCTTTTAATAAAATTTTTTTTTTTTTTTATAATCTTTTGTTTTTTTATTAACCCCCTTTTTTTTTTTTTATGTTTTTCATTCTTTTAAATTTTTAAAATCTTTTCCATTCTTTTTAAAACATTTCTTCTTATTCTTCCTATTTTTTCTATATTTATTTTTATTTTTTTTTGTATTTCTATATCTTCTGCTCTTAGCTTGGGTGGCTTTTAAACATAAGTGGTTAGTTCGCGAGTCCTACGTTTAAAGCACGTACCACTTAGGCCTTTAACCGGTCCATGCTCCCCTAGCATAAGTTGTTCAAAACTACCTACCTTCTGGTTAACGCTGCTGCGTGATTAAATCCAGTAACCATATAAAGTTGAGAGAAGCGTGGTGATGTCCTGGATCTGGCAAGTTTCGTGTAGCTCTTGGGATGTATTGGCCTGAAATTCTCCAGCAGTCTCGAGGCATGGTTCTCTAACAACTCGGCGGATTTTTTGCAAGCTGCTCTCAGAGCGCGAGTACCGCCTGAGGTCACTTATTTAACCTCATGCTCAGTTGATCGAGAACTCGCATCGTCCCAGGACATGTCTATTGCTTCGCCGTAATTACGAAGTGCTAAAACGTTCTAGCCGAGATAATTCAAGGGCCCAGGCCCCTGGCAGGTAGTGGATGACTCTGTACCCTGCGAAGACCCACGGGTGTCATATTGACGAAGCTCATGGGCCGGGTCCTCATAGCCAATGTCCTCCACTGCTACAGGACCGTCTAAGTCCTCGCCCTAATGCAAGTGGTAGACTTTCCGGTCATATTCAGAAAAACTTGGGCAAGGACTGTGAGAATTGTCGTCTTCTATAGAATGCTTCTCGGGACCGCTTTCTATAGTTTTTCCAGCATTAAGTCCGCTATAGGAAGCCGGGCCATCGCTGTGGTTGGGACCGTTGTTGCAACAGCTATCCCTCTCAACTACGACTACTCATAGAACGTGCTATCTCGACCAGCTCCTGTATGTCGTAGGTAGGTTGACCATCTGCAGCAGCATGTTGGATCTCTTTGGCAAGGGTCGGATAACCTGTCTTTTCTGCAACACCACCGTTGGCCAACCCGTCGTTGTTAAGGTCATTTCTCTCAACGGCAGCGTTGTCGGCTGGGCGTAATAGCCCGCCCGTTTGCTCGAGACCGGATGATCATTGATATAAGGCAAATTGAGACTATCGCGCAGTTCCGTACTCACTCGAGGTACCCCAGCTGATGCTAATTGGGAGGGAACAGTTGAAGACATAACAGCAGCTTCCAGTACTCCCTGTGTGGGCTTTGTCCTAGGATATTTGACCTGTTTTGGATTAAACGGAATGAATTTCGTCATGTTCTTTGAACTCCGTATCGTAATTTCCAAGTTGCTAGCTAATGGGAAGAGCAATTGGAAGACGAGCAGCATAGACTACCGGATTTAACATGGCTGAGTGACAGCTTGACCTTTTATACCTACCTCGGCATGCAGTCTACACCCCCACGGCTTCTGTTTCCGGTAAAATACCCAAGCAGCAAGGCCAACAACATTTAAAAGGATGCATAGAGTACTACCGATAGCATAAACTAGCGTGGTTCTAAATAGATATCTGCTGATTTGCCTGCACAGCCAACCAATGGTTTTAGGATGATCGAAAGGATCTGTCCAAGGTTAGGTATGTGGTCAATAATGATTGGGAAGAATACAACCTCCCGAGCTTATATTGACACATCGAGTAACATTCCACTGAATTCTGGAGCCTGCGCTATTCAAGAAGGACCCCTGACAATAGCTTTTGAGATGTATTGAGTACTGTTGTGGAATTAGCTTTGCCGCATCGTCCGTATGGCTATCGACCTAGCTGGCAGCATTACCCTCAAGACCATCGACCCAACTGCTGGCATTATCCCTAAGGCCGTCAGCCTAACCGCTTAGGTCTCGGTCAAAAACTCTTTGGACAGATTCAGGAAGATTAACCCAGAATTCTTTGTTGTAATTTTTATACTGACACTTACTAACCACTAGTTTTTAGTAACAAAAGATACTTATGTACGGCAAAAGTGTGGTATTGTTTAAGATCTTGCTGCTGAGAATGCGATTCGGTACTAGAAGACAGAGCTAAAATGATTAGCACAAAGGCTACCAGCGATGAAATTAAAGGACTAGTAATGCATGCATAGACTTGCAGCAAAGAAGCTGTTGGTAGCTGTTATTCACGCTAGACTTTTGGCAGGGTTAGCACAAAAGGCTTTTGCAGACGCATATTTAAATGATATACAATCTACGTAGAGCAGGAGAAGGTAACCAGTGACGCAAAAAAACAGATCTAAATAAATGTTCGGAATTAAACAGGAATGCTAATAATCGAAATTGAACTCAACAATATAGAAAATAGCCTTAAAGAATCGGATTTAAGATTTATGAATATAATAACAAGGCTTCAAAGATGGGGAATAGGAATGTATGTGTTTGTGTGTAGGGCTAGGTCAAAAGGGTTTACATAATAGGGTTAAAGGTAACAAGTTAATAAAAGAAGCGCATTCTAAAACGGAAAGTAAATGTATCACTTCAATCTGGCCGCTTCAGTTAAGTCTAACACACCTTATCAACACCTACTAGACTGATTTAGTATATAAGTCCGTCCACCGTCCATTATATCACATTACCTCTCGATAGTACGAACAGCCGAGTACTTCCAAGGTTAATCTGCAGCGCCATGTTTCCCGAGTTTTGGGCCTTTCGAGCTTCAGTGGCTGGGAAGAGTCGGTCGCGTACGTGAAACTTGTTGACTTTGCACGACCGACCGAGAACGCCCCTGATAGACGAGCTCAATTCTCTCCTTTTTCTTTCATTCTTTTCGCTTCATTTCTGCCAAGCGAACCGTACTCACGATAAGATGACCTCGATCAAGGCACCTCGTTTAATCGAGTTGCTATCACGATCCGACAGTCCGTATCATACTGTCCACGGGATCCTGACTCATATAAGCCCCTCGCCAGACGTTGTACTGGTGAAGCCATCATTTTCATTACTTCCTGCGCGCCGTCAACAACCGCCAGTAAAAACGAAGGACCAGTTAATCGAGTCTAAGGAATAACACTAAAGCTGGAGTAAGGATGACGGAGAGGAGCCGCAGACACCCACGCTGCCGCGCTAAGGAGAACATCCCTCCCGCGTATGCGCGACGTGCCCATAATGACGGCCGATTATCTGGCCTTCGGGCGCCCTTCCTCGTCGAATGATCCGCCCTGACCCAAGTGATTTCACATACCCTGGGCTGTGGGACGAGGGCGAGAGCACTGTGCGCAACGTAATAGGCCGCCGCGCTGAGTTCGAGGACGACCGGGATACGAGACACAACATAGTGCGCAAGGTCGGGCTAGAGAGTGCTGACGCCTCAAACCCGCAACAAGAATATCACAAGAACAAGATCAATCAAAATGATTGCATGCACCGAAGCCTCAGGTGGGATAGCTCCTGCTTGAAGATGCCTCACTTTGAAGAGGCGCCAAAAGTAGTCTCGAGTCGGCCAACCATGTCAACGGAACCCAGTTTTGATAGCTGGGATAGAGAACAACGAGGACAAGCTTCCGCTCGTTAGGGAAGATTGACACATATAGGAATGTCAACACCACGACGAAGCATAGGCATCTTGTTGTCCTGTACCAAGTGTATTGAGTTGAAGCAGGCAGGATTGTCACTTCCGAACTCGTGTTTTATGGGCCGGACCGTGAACAACGACGAGCACCGGTGATGGACCGCTTGTTGGAAGCTAGATCGCCTCGTCAACACTGACCGTCTATTTGTCTACTTCAAATCTCGCACTACGACCTACTGCTGCCGAAGACAACTCTCACCGTGAGCGTTCTCGACACCATCCCCTGCAATCGCTTCCACGTCGTTATCCACTATCCGTTCTCCTTTTGCTGTTCGTTTCCATCTTGTGTCTTCTACCTTGCACCAACCTTACCCCAATGTCCCCGTCATACTCCAAAGATATCGCCACTACCGCCAGCCCTTCAACCGCGGCGCTCTTAACCCTCGACTGTCTCACTAGCAGAATCATGGTCCTCCTGCGCATCTATGACACCGAGCATAGTCTGTATGATATCATACCTTGACTGTGAGCCTTGCGCCACCCACCCGTGGCCCATTTCAGCTCCTGCGGGCCGTACCGCAGAGATATCTTCGCGGTCTAGTTTTAATCCGGACGGCTTGCTGAGGGACTAACAAGACGACAGGGATGAATCAAGCCCAATTTGACAAGATATTCGAGTTTGACTAGCACCTAGCCACCGTCGGCCTGTTCGATCCCCATTCCAAGCTCTGGACGATGTGGCCGTCCTGTGTTCCGCGACGCTGTCGGCTTAGGTTCTCGATTCTGGCGGATAGCCCTGGCTCGGTCAAGGACTCTCCCAAATGCCCCTTGTCTCCATCTAGCTATTAGCATAGTTCTCCTACATCTTTTAGAGACGAGTTCGTGCGCCGATACGAAGATGATACGATACGATAAGACGCCGGTTGCTTGTTAATAGAACTACACAGGCTTTAGTGTGAATTGCTATTGCCATCAGACTATTGTTGCTACTAACCGGCCTGGATTTCTAATTCGCTAATCAGTAACCAGCAGCAGCGCTGTTTAAGATCTTCCGACATAACGATAGGGATTCGCCGGCAGTTTATTCATTACGTAAAAAAGATCACCGAGGCGGAGCAAAGATAACAAAAAACAAGAAAACAAAATCTACAACCTTGAAAGGGGCGGTTAATAAGTACCGGCGGCAGGATCTAATACCGCTGCCGCTGAACTTCAACAGTTAGTACAAGTTTGTAAAAACCCACGAAACACCGCTGATAGACCAATCCGACCGAATACATAACATGCTCACGCCCTTCTGGGGAATTAGGCCCTCGGCGATACGTGCTCAAACGGTAGAAAGGCCGGGCTACCCCCTTTAGCAGAATGAGCTATGACAAATGCGGATTAGTGGCGGGAATATTACGTCTATGAGTAAGCAAGGATAGAATTTGTATGAAATTAACAGTGCTAAAGATGATGGAGCTTTTGGACAAATGGCCACTAGATTTGGACCTGGTATTTAATGGATCTGACGAGCCTCACGTGGCATTCATGAATCGTTACCTATATCAGTTGGAAAGCTCGAAAGCTCGCCAAGAAGTCATGTCTTGAGCAAGAAGAAGTAGGTAGCTAAGGATACACATCTTTGAGGAACGTCGAATTTGAGAGAGAAATTCGAGACAACGAATATTACTCGCTTCTTTCACATCATGAATTAGCCCATGTAGCAGACTTTAAATGTTTCATCCGGCCTAAATTATAAATGGAGGGTTCTAGGAACGATAATATTTCTAAGTATCCGACGAGTTCATTGTGGTTTGTACGTAATAGTATACGTATATTGGATATATGCTATCGCCGTTCCTGCCATTAACTCACGGGTACCTAGTATTAATGTCGTACCCAGTGAACCTCGTCCTATATTGATATCCTAATTCCCGCACCATACCCATCTACATTTTCAGAGTACTACAAGTCCAAGCATTGCATATGCTGTAAGAAAAGTAACACAATATACTAGCGCCGATCGGTAACAGGTAGCTAAAGCAAGCATGGACAGAAGTATTCTTACCAACAGCGCTTAACCCATACATTACACTTTACGATGGAGCTGGTACAGTTCTCGAGAACACACAAACTAAAACCGGCTTAGGGTGGAAGGTAAAAGACGTGTCCTTTGCCGACTACCGAGATATTATGAATGTCGGCTTTATTAACATAATCTTATGCGATAGACAGGAATAAAATGCGCGGCGACAAGCGCTCTCTATTAGAGAGAGAGAGAGAGAGAGAGACAGTTAACAAGAAAATTGCATAAAAACACCTACCTGCTAAACCTCGACTGTAACGCTTTTAGCGTCTGTTTCTACGTTTACCCCCAGAGTTAGAATCTTATCTAAAAGATCAGACAATTCGCTTTCGAAAGAGCGAAGGCAACTTTGCCGGACCAAATCGTCCTAAGAGGAGTGGACACGGAGTCACGACCTACTGCGCCCTCAAGGTGTAAGCATGGCTTCTAGAGCCACAATGTACATAGAATTACGTAGTGGACAGCTCGCCACGTCTCGATTTCCTTTAGAAGACTTGAGGCCCTGCAATGCAGTGCATCGCATAACATTAAACACTATTAACCAATCAATCAAGCACGGCCTAGCAGACCGGAGGCAGGCCTAGTAATAAGGGTAAGGTACCCAAATAGGTAGAAAAGTAGACGCCTTTGTAGAGAACCTATAGCATGCTTAATAAGAGTTGCAAAGAGTATTTTACAGAGAGTATGGCTTCTGCGTTATGCTATTTCTGTGAACATAAAGTTCTGGGAAAAGTTGACTTGTTCTTAGGATATTTAGACTACCTGCTATCACTGGAGGCCAGTAGCTTAATTTTAGCCTGCTTATTAAAGTAAGCCAGACCCATTATACACCCTGTTCAAGCCAGTATCATCATGTACGTCGACCATTATCATGTGCTGCATAGCGTATTAGATAAAATTGCTATAGCGAGTACTAAAACAAGGCGAAAAGGTGACAGTTAGCTTAGCTAATAGAAAAAGGGGCTTATTATATGTAATACGAACAGGGGGGTAGATAAAAGGGGGAGAAAACTCTACCACTTCAGTACTCGGAGCCGGCGCGTGATCCTCGCTGCTACGTAGATAACTATATATAATCCTACCCCTGGACGGCTTTGCAGATAGAAAGAGAGACTGCCGAGAATGCATTAGCTTTGAAGACTAGAGACCGCCTGACTTCCGCCAAGCTTATCCGTCCGGCGTTGGCTGCTATTGCGTACTATATATCGCGATATACACAAGAGTTCACCTCTGCCGCGCTATTTTTAGCAGTAGCTGTCGAGTTAGTTTAGTCAAGATTATCCATCTTAACGTACGGCCAGTACGGCAACCTTCATAATCTGCCGGGTGGCTACTTCGACTTAACTTGCGCATCGATCGTAGTCCTTTTCCGCCGTAGTCGAGAGTCCACGTTGATGTTAATACCCTCGCATTCTGGATTCGTAGGCATGTCCTCGCTAGTTTATTCTTGCCGCCCATAGAGCGCTATATACTTACCCTATCCGTCAAAAAGGCACGGGCGCCCAGCTTTCAGGCGCAGTGCGCACTAATCGATGAATTCGCGACCTAGCTCGTCCGATAGCTCAAGTACCCGTTAGAATCTTTTCCACTTATTAATAATTCGACCGACTCCTGCCGACATTAAACATGCCACAGACGAAATCGCAACGCCTTGCATCTTATATGCCTCATCCTCGCTGTCCTATCACACTTACCTCGGCATGATGGCCATCGCAATAAGAGCGTGAGGGGGTGGGGGCAGGCTATGCTATAACTCGGCCGCAGCTTTGGAAGCTTGCGCAGAGCAGAGATCTGTACTGTACAATCGCACCCGCGCTCAGCAGCTTCGAAATGGTAAATGGCCTATACTTGAGCCTTTAAGTTCTAGCTTCAGTAATGATAAATCAAATGTAATATCGATGAAATAGAATGCTAAAAACACGCAGAAGACAACAACAACAACAAAGATATCCGTTCATGAGAATGAGATGCTGTCCGAGTCATTGTTGTATAATAATAAAGCTGCATCCATTAGCTTGGTATCTTGGTCGATGCGGGACACGTCTGGTACAGCAACATCTTGGACGTTCCCGCCGCTGCTGGAATATGGCAGGCAGTGCCCATTATCTATATTATTCAATGAACAATAGGGAGGCAGGGATTAACTCAATTCTTAGTATTTCAACATTTAAAGTATATAGATTCTCAGGTGTTCGAGCTAGGACAGCAATATTATCGACAACGTAACGGATACAACCGATGGCTAGAAAGCGGTACACTAAACTTATGCGCTATATAGGCATTAAGATTATAGTTAGAGTTCATAGCGAGCGATACAGATATGTGGATATCATCATTGAAGTGAACGGTGGTCAGTGACCCAAGAAAATATCACTAGGCTGCCTCGGCTGCTATATCGGGATTGTATGGTTGTCGCGTTGTGTAGGGTGGATAGTACTCATAGGCCCCATTAACTAAAGCACCCATGTCCTTCGGGACACCACAGTATTGCTAAACCCAATTGGTACAATTACCGGAAATAGTTAAAGAGAAGGAGAATCATTGGCCAATAACCAGTGCCACACAATAAGCTAAGTACAGTATCCGTACAGTATAATAGCATGATACCCCACGTACCCCACCCTTTATCCTGTGACAACTGGAGCGTCATCGACTACTGCCATGGGTAGGATTGTGACGCGTGGGTATGTGACCTTAAACAGCGGCATCACTGCTTCTGTTTGCTGCCGACCCCCGAGGGATCCACGAAAGAATAAAAGAATAGGCATGCGCTAGACACGGCAGTCGAATCTATATACTTTAAATGTTGAAATACTAAGAATTAATCCGATGATATGGTGTTACCATTCCGGCAGACAGTGCGGATACCCCGTTGAGCACCTGAGGTTGCGTGCCTTCTTTCTCACGTGCTTGACGAGGACGAATTGTACCTAGATAGCCAAACTACAGACAATAGCGTACCTTCTAAAAAAAATTCCTTAGGCTGCTGCTTACACAAATGTGCACCCCTTAAGAGAGGAAAAAAGAACTGCTCTGTCTTTCAGCAGCCTCTTACCTAAGTTTGCACACCTACTTAGTCTGCACATTAGCCTAATCTGCGCACTAGTCCACCACCTCGTTTCCATTTTTGGATGTTCTCATATTCTGCGTTTCAACTTGTTTACTCTTGGTCGAGAACCTAGATTTCTATTCCAGGACCTTTTTATTTTGCAATCGCACTTATCTCATCTACCCCTTTTGACATACTGGGTTGATCATTTCTGGAGAAGAGAAAACCACAAAACACCAAGAGTACCACTTATGTAATCATCGCCATCTTAGTCGGCCGAGTTGGAGGTACTAGGGGCAGCAGGAGTTATGGTAGCAGTAGTTAAGATTTAGTTTTGCGTGTAGCTTGATGTTCTGCTCTTATAGTCTCAAATTCTGCACAACAGTTAAAAGTTCGGACATGTCCTGGAGGTAACATGCTACCGAGTTTGATACCCGGCTTGGATATAATAGTCTTGCTTGCAGGAGTAGAAGAAGTACCAGACAGGAATGAATGAACATTGTTTGGGCATGAGTTTGGGCAGCTATTCGAGTCCTGGTTCGAGGTGGCTGGCTTCGCGTACATATAGCGCACCGCCAGGCCTCGAGTAGAGGCTCATGCCCCTGCCCCCCAATATATAGTATGGTAGCGAGGGAGTTGTAAATCATTCAGTAACTCCCCAGACCCAAATACTTCTTCCGGCTATTCTCTCCATGTATTTGATGAAATCATAAACTTCAGCTGTACCCATCCTCTCAGTAAAGAAGTATTTCAACATTGTTGTTGTCCAGTCTCCTCCTGGAGGATCATGATACGCCACTGGATTCTTTTATACATAGTACTCCCCCTCTTTTGGCGTGCTAACATTGTGTTCTTCCCCGCCGAATCCCAAATGCAATGCATCTTTTCCACCGTCAATTAATGCCAACTCGCCCAATTGAGATGGTAATGACATAGCTCCCCAGCGTAACTTTCTTTGAGCTAGATTAAGGTCCGTGTGCGTGTTCGATTCAGTCTCGGCTTTGTTTATAGCGTTTGAGGGGCCTCTATTCTGTGATGTTGCGTATAGCGCGTCTGTCTGAATCAGCCACGATGTTTCGAAAGTTAGAGTAAGGAAAGACTCACGCTCGACCAGTTCTAAGTCCGGCTCTTCAGGCGAAGGTATATTCCTTTGAGAATAATCTAAGTCTGTCATATGGCAGGCTGCCGATATCACCAAGGAATTGGATCCACCAGCGACCATGTCGCCCTTTAGCCACTGAAAGCTGAGTAGAATAGGGAGAAGGATGATAAGCACCAAAGTTAAAATGAAAACAACGAGAATAAACCCAGGGGAATACCCTACGGCAATGAATGACGCATTAGATACTTGGAAAAAGGTTTGTAGGCTGGTAAGAGACCCTAGGTCTAGTAGAAAATATCCTAAAGTACATTAGCATGCTGGATACAACAAGGCAGATTTATGTGTCCAGGCTTACCTCCATCAACTATGA
Organism: Xylaria castorea; assembly: GCA_022495115.1. NCBI lineage: Eukaryota > Fungi > Ascomycota > Sordariomycetes > Xylariales > Xylariaceae > Xylaria > Xylaria castorea. The sequence continues at coordinate 173,882 of MU382682.1, forward strand.
ACAAAAAAATTGCATTAGACACAAGCCAATGAAAAGTGATACTGATACTAATTAATGGTATGCTGTAAAAGTAAGGAAGCTGGAGACGATAGGTCGAAACCTGCTCGCCGGAAGGATAGGACACGCGAAGAGGTTTGTAGGATTGACCAAGGGAGTTCCATTCCTTTTCGACCTGGATTCGGGTGATTAAGGCATTGTACGAGAAGTAGCAAACCGAGAAAATAAGTTGAGGCGCATTGGCAAGTAGGAGGGTGCTAATATAGCTGAGGTCGAGCACCTCTAGGTCAATTTGAAGAATCCCGTTCGAGTGGTCTAAAGACGTGGCACTGCAACGATTATCAGATAGACTGTGCCTAGTAGATCACCCACGGACCACCAACATCCCAACGGAAATAATTACGTACTAATTATTGTGACTCGCCAGCGAGGAATATACTAAGCCAGCTAAAAGTAGGCTTAGCCCAGCGAACAAGATAGTGTAAGTTCGCGACCAAGCCGTGTGGTATATTACAGAGAAGATTCGTCTTTCTTTCCTCGTCCATTGACGTGGTTTTACTACCGTAGTGAGGTCAGATATCTCGCCGGGGGTCCAACGTCTGCGAAGTCCAAACTAAGGGTTTTCAAGCAGTCAGGATCCCTAGTAAATATTTATTAGAAGGAAGGATCTGACTATAAGGACTAACTTCAAGTTGTTGACTGTCGACAATATCCAAGCTGCCAAGTCCTTGGGTGTATAAATCCGGCTGTAAAATAAATGACTGGATGGCGTCTCCAGGAGTGACCAGAGACTGGTACGGCAGCTTCCAGATAACTATTGTTCCTTGTATTGCTTTGAGAAGGACGCAAACAATGACAGTAAGTAGCAATGCGTTTGACACCCCAATTTGGCAGTTTGAGGCAGCCGGCTTGGCCAGACAGTGACTGATCTGTAAGGCGTCCAAAGTACCGTTATATGTCACACCTTTGCCAAACAAAGATGTATTTCCAGGCCTTAGGTCAGGGAAAAAAGCCACGGACCATGATTCCTGGGCTGGTATCTCATCCTCAAGATAGAACATTGACAGTTCCCGACCTAGGGCTCCGAGGCATGTGTTGGTGCATATAATTGATTCCCTAGTCAGTGGTTCGCGCGAGGTAGCGCATTGAGCCGAGAACCACAATGAGTTAACGTTGTCTGGAGGGACTATTTTGTCCCAGGTAGCTGCGAGGTCAGTGCTGGGATCGAAGTTGAAGACCCGTGATCGGGGCCACCCCACAGAGCCATCATCCTCAATGATAACAACCACATCACCATAACGGGTTCTCGGATTGCATGACAAATACTCAGTCTGGCATTTCTGGGCATCGAGAAAAGTCCAAGAGCCAGCTTCCTTTGCAGTTGAAGATATGTTTTGGCGCACAATTGACATCGTATCTGAGTAGTGATTCAGAGGAACGGGTTCTCCGTACCCTTGAAGGCTGTACTCTGGGTGGTCGTCAACGTTGTATGTGTAATCACTATAGCCGTTAATCAGCCATCCTGTTTCACTATATTTAGGAACTGTTTTGTTTGGAGACTCCGGTTCTTCGTAATAATGGTAGGTTTTATTCCAGTGATATCCCGGCCCTGCTGACCCGGCAGGTGTAAGACTAGCACCCGGTGGAAAGAATGCCGCCCCTTTCGTAAAAGCCTCTGTCGCGAGCGATAATCGCCATTGGGAGCCCATATAGGACGTCGAGAAAATAGCGCTATTAAAGAAGAGGTGTATAGGAACGGAGCTGAGTAGAAAAACAAACCAACTAATAGATTTGAAGCGGGCAACATGATGAAGATTTTTGACTGATGGTATTCCGATATCAAGGGACCGAAGCCAAGAGTGGGCACTATCTATCTCCTCGCGCGATGGCGAGCTAAGAACTTGCATAAAGAAGCTCGAAGACGCAAGAACAGTGCCGGAGAGTATGTTGACCAATAGATGGAGAGCTAGGTTGAGGCTTGTGGAAGAAGTGCAACTTCCTTGAAAGATGATGGTTGGCCTGCTTAAAGACGCCCCAGGCCGAGAGACGCTGATGGACAGAGCAACTGATAAGATAACGGCGCATACATACGCCAAAATTACGTTGATGGCGCCAGTACGTCGCCACCCTTTCTGGGAGAATACTCGGAATGGTTCCATGAGGTCTTGAATTTGGAAGGGAAAAATACATGGGTAGGTTGTGCCGTAGAAATAACAAATATGTTTGAAAACTTATATAACAAGGTCAGCATTGTAATAGGGGCCGTTAACTTATCTGATACATGTCGGTAGCCATGAATGATGTCCTAATTGCTGCATCCTTGATCAGTGCCCATAGCAGTAGGGATGCATGTATTGTTCAGCCCCATAGGTTTCATGCAGATGTAACTGTAACATGGCAAGGCATATTAATGATCGTCTCTCTTCATGTCACACGGCCAAGACTGCCAAGGCCTGTTAGTTACTAGCGCCAGGGTCGTCCAGTTGGAGATACAAACTATTGGTCGGCGATGGAGTCATATGGACAGGTTGCCGCCCACGCTACTGCATGAAGACCAACAGTACAGAACAGAGGCCCGACCTAAGGGTGGGCTCTATGAACTTCAAGCATAAATAGCCAGGTCAATCTCCGACTAAAAGGAGGGAAATCATGGACCTTCAGAGACCCTAAAGAATTATTAGCTGAATAGACCACTATTGCTCCAAGTCCTAGAATCTAGCCCTTGTCACACTTCATACGGCCTGGATGGAGCGGTACGCATGGCTCCTATGTATGTTTCGGAACTAATTCGTCCATAGGTAGCGAACTACGAGGCTGGCAGAATATGCGGAATTTGATTTTTAATAATGCTAGATGATTATTTGTTCCTATAATCAACTCACTTCGTTACTGCGCTCGAAGACAAAGAACTAAGTATTCATAATTAAGAATATATGTATATGCGGTGTTTAGCAAGTTAGCGTAGCATAGAAAGGCAGGTATGTAGACAGCTGCCTTGTAAGGCCTGCAGCCCTTAGCATAGCCGCTCCATTCACCCCCTAAGCTGGATGCGCGTGAACGTTACTTTGGTGTCACATTGGGGCCTAAAATTGATAAAAATACACTAGCTAAATCTTGGTCTTATGTTACGATCCTGGCCCGTACACCAAATACCTAGAGCACTCTCCCTTTTAATCACTATCCCGGCGTTATTTGCTATTAGAAGCAAAACAACACATAAAACAAATCTCTTTTTATCTTTAACTATGTAGTTTCTCGACATAATAAAGCTTCGGAAGCGGTGAATTAATCTTGATGCATGGCGCCCCCGCCATAAATTCAACCGGTTATTAATAACAGCACTCAATTGCTCCGTTAACCTCAATGGCATGCCGCCTTAGGAACACGCCTCGATATTACGTACATACCACCAAAAATAATGACATGCGTAATACAAACACGTTTGATGGCGCGATGAGCCACAGCAATACAGCAAGGGAACACTGCCCTTCGCCAAGCATGATGTGCCACCCACCCCCTATTTCCTCTAAACCCGAATTTCTTTTTCTTCTAGTGTGCCTGATATCCCTTTTGCACGTATAGTTCCCCATTAGGGAAGCTGAACTGCTTATTACGTAAGACAACTACGTATGTTGTTCTCCTTGAAGACTCTGGGAAAATCTTAGACTTCAAGCCCTCGCGCCCCAATGCGAGCTCGGCTACCAAGGCGAAAACAACATTTTTAACAACACCATCATTTTAATCCCACGATATATGTTACCCATGGATCTCAAATGTGCTCCACAATGTATCACGAAGAGAGCGCTGCGAACATTCGGGCTGGAATGAGTGCTTTTACGCAAAGGCAAACCTATGGCGTCCGAAGCGACGAGCCGACTAGCCAATCGAGAGGGTTCGTTGAACACCAGCAGATTAAGCTTGCAGACTCTCTGCAGACGGAGCCTGCTAGCACGTATCCAATCGCAGCATTCGAAATATGGAACAGAAGAAGCGTCATCCTCTTACTCTTGCGGTCACTTTTAACTATTTCTTACTCGGTTCTAATCATCACGAGGGTCATTCACTTTTACGATTTATATGGATATCCGCTATCTATCACAGCCGTAAGTACTGCAACTTGGCGTGGAGTCATCAAAGTGTTAACTTTGTTGGTAGTTTAGCATTTGTATCTTTTGGGATGCTGTTGCTATAATATCTATTCGAAATAAATCCTACGACATTTCCTTGAAGGGCGCCCTATCCATCGAACTTTCCATTCTTGCAACTTTTTTCGTTTTACTGATTAGTGCTATTCGGATATCCATCCTGCTATTTATCGATTCGTACACGCATTATAAGTATATAGCTCATTTTCTCTTAGTTCTTATCATGTAAGCAGCGATTAAACTCACCGCTATGGCATGTCCTACTGTCTAACAATGATTTATTCTAGTTTAGTAAGCATTGTATTTGTCTTCAACGATGTTCGTGCGTATCCCAAGTACTGGCGATATAAGCGCGACTGCCGCAACATTAGACCGCTTCTGGTATTCACAAGCGCAGGAAAGCCAATGGCGATACTTCCATTTCGACAACCCACCGAGGAAAGCCTGGACAGACTCTCGGTAGATTCCCTACAGCAGTTTCTTGATGGATAGGGATGATACGTGCGTCTCAGGATCCGCGGTTTTCAGCGGGCGACCGTGATAACTTACTTGCGTTACAAATCCCCTCGATCTTCTTATCGTGAGCATAGCTGAAGTACGCCGCTACAAATTTGCATCAGTTTCATGTGTTCGGGAATTTCATCATGGAAAGCCCACTATAACGTGGTCTAACGCGGGATTAATTGAAGTTTTAAACTGCTCGAAGGTACAAATGCTATAACAAGACGGCATGAAAAGCCTGCTGCGCTATTGGGGGCCCATAGGGGGCTGCGTCTAGGGGGCGGGATGAGATACAGATTCCATTTCTATTTCGGGTCTGGGCCTCATGCTTTGGACCATTAAGCCTTTCATGCTGCCTATTCTTGCTAAAAACAGTATTGGTCATTTGGATCAGTAGGTGGGATATTTCGCTGTGGGTGGATACCAATATGTTGTAACAAGGGCTTGGTTCCAAGGGCTTGAAATGCTTCGATTCAGAGTACTAATAATTCTTCTATGGTATCAAGGTCTGTTGCCCCCTTTCCAACCAAGGGGCAGACCAGGGGCTATATGACTCCAAAGCGTCGCTTTCATGCTCCGCCTCTCGTAGCCTAATTCAGCTATGTTTGCCTTGTTCATAGTCTTACCCGTGTCTCAGATAATACAATAACTAGGACGAGAACTGAGGTCATACCAGGTCACGTTGTCAAGCATAAAGAGATAGTAATTAGAAGAATACAAACCGTACGTACTTTTGCTAAACAATCTTTTAAATATAATCAGCGTATAAGCAAGGCACCGAGACGACTGGTGCGTCTTGCTTGACCACAATGTGGCCACAAGTTAGGCATCGAAGCCTAGCCGTCATGCTAATCTGGTCTCCAGCCGCCGCTCTAGCATTGTAGACGACCATTCCGGAAGACATGGCGGGGGATCGATCGTATACCACGGACGACGGAATGGGTGGACGGCACGGTCGGCGTATGAGATATTGGAGTATTAGCTGGCTAGTAGGTAGGCAAGTAGGTGAAGCCTATTTCGTCGGTCGCAATTACTGTTAGTGAAAGTAACGAATAGCAAGAAAAAGGAAGACAGGGAAAAAAGGATTGTATATATGTAGGTAACCGTGAGGCCGAGAGGTAAAGCAGCAGGCAAGCAAGCCTACCTAACTACTGAATGTATGGCCGAAGAGGAAGGAGAGGCGGGGGCAACGTAGTAGAACTAACCGCAGCAGTGACAGTAAATAGTATTCGTGCTTGTGAAATCGTAGTGGCAGTAGCGGAATGGCAGTTTAACGTAATGAAGATGAAGATGTAGAATAGAACCACGAGAAAACCTTGAAGCGGCGTGGGAGGTGGACGTACTAATAGGGAGGAATGTATGTACCTAGCCTTGGCTACAGATCTTTATCCGATCGATCCCTGCGAAGAGGGGTTGATAGGGTAGTGGGGTAAGTAAAGCGCTGAAGCTGCCCCGCGTCGGTCTGATTGCGGTCCGTGCCGCGCTCAGGTGCCCTACTATTTTGCAGGGGCGCCATGTAACTAAGCGTTGTGACGACCCGACCCGACGGGACCTAATGCATCTCGTATCCAAAGGGGAATAGCGTACTCTCTACTAGTGTTAGGTAGGTAATGTTGGGTCCCACCCTACAACTTACCTAAGTACCGCGACCATGGGCCATTGCTTCAAAACGGCTTCTTCTTCTTCCCCTTCTAGGATAGATCTGTCCATTTTCCGGTTTGGAATAGGCTGACACGGCTGACCATGAATGGCTCATCCACGGCGACTCCAAAAATGACCGGCGCTGCTACATCCTTCCAAGATCGCGCCGACTACCTACTAGAGACTCACAGGTTCTCTCCAAAACGGACGAGCCTCGATTGGAAGAACGACGTGTGTCAACGCACCATTGTTACCGAACTGATACAGACATGGCACATCGAGAGACGGATCAATCACCACCTGCGCTACAGCGGGTTACAACAGACTAACGGCCATCTATTCTATCCACTTCGTGTGTATCCTAAAACCAGTCACTATCCTCCGTCTCGAATCTTTCTGCACTCCTGACTTCTGCGGCGTCTTTCTCGGGCGCTGCCGTTACTGACGATGTGTTGTAATCGCTCCAGGACCCCGCCGTAGATCAAGTGAACGGCTCCGACGACGCCTTATTACCAACAGATCTCGATCAAATATTCGATATGAGGGTGCCAGTAGTAGCTCCGACATAGACGCGTCAGAAAAGGAAGTCGATTACAACTTGTACGAGGCCGAGTGCGCGTTGCCCATCTCGACGTGGAAGACAATCTCGGTCTCTTCAAGGGGAACACGCACCCTCCCGTGTACTATCGACAAGCCGTGGTGGTGGTGCCCTTCAACACGAGCGAATATGCGATCCAACACTACGCCGCCAGGACGACGCGCTTGCTCGATCGTGTGGAGGAGCAATAGACCTGGTGGCATCTCTCTTTGCCCTGCCTTCCTCTCTTTCCTACTAATCTACGGCCGCCAGGTTCTGCAAAGACGTCCTCCTCTACAACCCACCACAATGCTACAAGACTATCCCCATGCGTCTCTTATACAGCTACTTCGATTGATCGCTGAACTAAAGACTAAATCGGAATGACACCGGGAAATAAAGGAAAGTCACCAAAGCCAGCTCTTTCGGCTCACCTTCAAGCAGGCCACACACAGGATAATCGATCCAAACCTCAACCGCAGTATGCACAAGGTGAGGCATATCCATCCTGTCATTACTGCATGCGTGCCTCGTCATACTCCTCAATAGCCAAGTACTTCAAGCGCTCGCTAAGAAGCACGAGCTCAGTTAATGGAGGCAGATGAACCGATGCATAACGACCGACGATCTAAAGGAGTAGATCGAAACAATACTAAGCACGATAAAGAAGTCTTTCAAGCTTAAAGAGCTCTGCATCTTCGCCGTGCTCTACCTCCTCCTCGTCCCAGCCGGGCCCGCCCTGCCTTGATCTTGCGCCTCCGATTCGGCGACCTTCGTCCCGTGCTGGCGCGCGACCCAAAAGGTAGACTGCACAAAATACTGCTCTGGTTCAGCCCAGCTTTCACTAAAACCTATATCGGAAAAAAAGAGTTGTATGCCTGCCCTTGAAATCTTTACCTACGGCAAGCTGACGTAGTTATAGCAAGCCATGCCCGATCCCCGAGATCATGTGCGACACCTCGTCTTCCTTCTCGGTATTCTGTTCCGCCATCGAGCCTTCCGCGCACCGAGTTTTACCTTGCTGCGCCAGCTTGACGGCCTAAACATTTATTCGGGCGAACAAGAGCTACTTTTGCTGCGACGAGAAGACTTGCACAACACATTTATATTCCGTCAAGCCTTCGAGACCTTAACAAGCTATAAGCTGTTTTGCGATGCCCTCATAAGCCCTTCAATGATCTTCGCTGGAGTTAAACGCATTAGGGAGCTGTTTAAACTGAGGCCGAGTATATTACTATACCCTACAGCTTGTGCTGCAATGTAGGGAACGTATAAGAGTAAAGGCGGACGTGCCCCTTCTATCTCCCAAGCTCTATAATTAAGTAGTATGTAACTACATCGGATGTTGGCGGGGCTCTCCGAAACTGCGCTATAGACCATGACAACTCGACGCCGTTCCGAAGGAACTGCCTCAGACGCCACATCGGCGCCGATGTCTGGAGCATCATTTGTGGTAAAAAGCCACAGCAGGCTATCATTAAGCAGTCCTGCAGCCTCGGCTACTCCAGAAACAAGCGCCGCGCGGTAGATCTGACACCCGCTCAGGCCGCCTCCATCCTGACCTATCCCATTATCAAACGTGGTTTCCAAGCGCATTCAGGCATTCCCAAGCGCAATTCGGAGTATAAGAAAGCAAGACAGGTACTCTACAACGAGAAACAGAAACTATAGCGCGAGCTGAAACAGTCGATCCGTGACCAGTGGACTGCAGAGCAGGCCGTTGACAATATCGAACGCCGATCGCGTGGCTCTAAGCCTGCCAAGCCGCCGAGGAAAGAGGGTCGGGCGCAGCAACCAGCGCAAAGGAAGTTTGTGCAAGAACTCACCGCCCCCGTCGTCACTACGCTCGAGGGCCAGTGCCGGCGGAGGGACGACGCCATCGCGGCCATCTCTGCGTACTGCCTTGTCTAGGAGGGCTGTACTATACATGCACGCCGCTCTGCTACTCCCGAGTCCGAGCATGAGAAACACGCACGTCGAATACCGTCTAGCGAGCTGCCGGAACAAGATTATCACTCTCTTGTTGTGCTCTCTGTCTTTTTAAAATCTAAGAAAGAACGGCTAAAGCGATGCTTTATATATGTGGGACAAGCGCTTTCTTTAGCTAGGGACGTTGATCGGATCGGCGGCCTCACTAACGAGTTCTTCGTGCCTTGTAATTTAGCCCCTCGATAATATCTACTTATAGTCCTCAAGTCGTGCTTAGCTTTAGCTTTGCCTGTTCTTTGTCTTTAGCGCTATAGAGCTAGGTTATTTGCTTTAACGCAAGACTATAAAACTTAGACATCTCATCCATTCGTATTAACAGCATTCTTTAACCATTAAGCCTTGCTGTACTTCCGCGTGAGATCTGCTTGTTATCTTTAAAATGCTTAATGGTTAAAACATCTCCTTAATACTAAGAACGTGCAAACAGCTTTACTAATTGCTAAATAACAACTTCGTAGCTACTACTTATTTTAAAAGCTTTTGCTTCGGCCGAACTCCTATTAAGCCTCCACAACCCTTTCCACTCTAGCATTTATTTACAAACAACTTGACACAGCTCCAACCTTTAAGAAGGTAAATTTTCATGCTTAAATAGGTTTAAACTAAAGGAACTCATTGTCCCGGTTGCTATATGTCCGGCTACTAACAAAACTTGCGCTAAAGCGATTAACACTAATTACTCCAGTGGTCATGGGAACCAATTTGACCCAGCAAACCGTACCAACCGGGAGTTGGATTTCCATCAAGGCTGGCCGGCCACACTGTTACGACTTAAGAAGAAAAGTCAAAGCGTCGTGCTCTTTCACTTTGCCAGGAATTCGAAACGGAGCCTTACATGCTTTAGAGCGGCCACGCATATACATTACGTATATCGCTAAACTAAACGAATCTGGGGCTATACTTTGCGTCGTGCTCCGAATAGAGTTGCTAAAGATATACGGGCTATATTTACCTGTCCACACTGGTTGATCCCAGGCCCCCAACCGTAATATAGCAAGCAATGTATAATAAGGCGACGTTTCGTAGTTAAAATCGTATGCTCATGTTCCCTCCCGCTTCCTTATAGCCTGCCTCTCCTAGGAATCGAACTAAACGTATAGGCATTTAATCTGTTGTGGTCAATGTAATACGTTAGTTAATACGAGCCAATGTATAAAGATTGTGTTTGAGCGTACCTTTATCTTTAGCTTCGACAATATCTAGAGACTCTGTCAAAAGGAGTGGAGACACATACACGTAGGTGGTTAAGCAGTGTGTATATTCAAGATGAAAAAGAAGAAGAGGAAGAGGAAGAAGAGGAAGAGCCCAAAGGGCTCTGGGGATCTAGCAGTACATATATACAGGGAAGTGGAGTGCACCAATCTCCCTTGTTTCAACAGAATCCTCTTCGGGTTCTTCAGCAGCGTCGCTTTTCTGTGGCTTGTGCCCCTTGGTGGCAGAGCTTTTCGTCTCAGGCTTGGTCAACGAAGCTTTAAGAATGGTTACTTTGTTAGGAGTGGTAGTAACACTCGCGGCCTTGGCGGGTCTGCCTCGGCGTCCAGGACCAGAGCTGACCGTGGGCTTCTTTGCGACAGACTTTTTAACACCGCTGCCAGTTCTTTTAGGACGGCCGCGTGAGCGACCAAAGGGTTCCTTATTAGGCTTCGGCGCAATACCGTTCTTGGGAGACCTGCCGCGTCCGCGCTTCGCCGGGGCTTTGGACACGTCAGCAGCCTTACCAGGCGTGCCGTTCTCATTTGTTGCGCGTCCAGGTCTTATATATGCCATGGTTTCATATATGACGCGGATAGGCAAGATAGGGGAAAGTAAAATTAGAAAATTGAGATACATATCTGCAAAGCAGTCGAGGACTAATTGAATCCAGGAAGAAAAGTGAGAATTGGTTGCAAGGCTTTGTCGATGCTGGCTGGCCTGGTGTTGTCCTATATGATTAGAACGCGCGACCTCACCCTTCCTTCGTTGTTGCTAGAATCCCTACTAACCTACCTCGACAAGGTTGGTCTTCTGGGTGCTTGGCTAAACATTGTTACTGGACGCCGACGTGCGGTGATATAAGTATGCGATTGGCGCGAGAAAGCCCGTCACTATTGCCCTTATTTTTCTACTTTCGGTATACTTTCGCCGGCCGGGAAAAAACATAATGTGTCGAGGCTACCTACCTCGTAGTCTTGTCTGTGTGGCAGGAATGGACTTTTCCGCAAAGCAGCGCTGCGCCATGACATAACGTGCAGGGCAATAACGATTTACTGCCTGGCGTCGATAGATACGATCTCCTCCTATGCGATAGGTCGAGATGCTATTTCCGTTTATATCGAGAAGCCTAGTAGCGTAACATTACAAGCGCTCCGGTCGCCGAGGATAGGATGGTGGGGATAGTCTCGACAGGGACAATATCCACGGCCTCGCCCTCGTCATTGCGTCAGCCTCTTGGCCCCTGTGTAGCTGAGTACGATACGCCCTTTTTATACCTACTCTTCGAGCAGCCGGTGTGGCACCCTCTTCAAAGCTACTCGCAACCTGATACATACTTTGAAATTGCAGGGAAATGTTACTAGGCGGCCTTGTGTAAGGAAAACGAAGGAAGGGGGAATGAGCAGATTACTATTTGTGAAATAACAGGTTACGATAGCTATTTTGGTGTTTTAGTAAGATCCCGCTATGGCTCTTCTATTGATAATGGACTGTAAAGTTAGGTAGGTATATGCTATGGGTTATATATAGAGAGATTATAGTGCAATGGGTCCGCGCACCCATTTACTGGCAACGCTAACCTGCATTGAATCAAGAGATTGGCAAACACTATTTACTAACTATAGATACTTGCACCACACGCACTAGCTACTCCAGCAATGAATGGTCCAGCCAGTTGCTAACACTATTGAGAATATAAACACTACCCTTTTTGCAACGGTTACTTTCCTATTTATGTAATTAAGCCAATATATTGCTGTCGCTTTACCTATTCTTGCCATTCATTGCTTTATACGTCCGCTGCTCTGTTAACCCGCTTTTTTATCGACATTGCTAATGCAAGCCGGCCAATCTACTTTAGCTTTTACGAAGCGTATGTGTTGAACCTAAGATAAGCTTTTTGTAAGAAGCATATTGCGCGTAGGAAACAATATTCTACGGAGAAAAAGAATGGGTTAATGCGGATAGCAATGAATAGAATTTAATGCGCACCTATTAATAGCTTCATTATTGATAATGCAACAGCTGTCCTATAAACGATAATGCCCCTTTTACTCTATCAAAGGTTAACCAATTACACCAACTACACTAAAACACCGAATACAGTATATATACGTGACTACACTAACAAGGCTAAAATAGCGGTCTATAAAAGCCTTCAGTATAGTTTAATATAGTATAATTAACGAGAGCTGTTTATTTAAGTTTGTTTTTTGCTTTAGGGCTTAATTTGCCTCCCTTTTTTGTCGCAGCGCTTCGAGTCCGCTAAAAGCTATTCAGGTTTATTCCTACCACAGATCCTAATAATAAGGGCATCTAAGGCGCTTCTCAAAGGAGACGCCATTTGGCCTGTCGCTAAAAGAACTTTTCGCACTTCCGTTTTCCAGCTACAACCTCTCTTTCCTAATGAAGCCTCCTCGCCCAGCCTTCATGTTCTCTATTCTTCTGCCACTACCATACTTATTCCGCGACATGGTCAATTGACGCATCTCCCACCATGTTACTTCACGTTACTCTTCTAGTACAACAAAGTCAGCATGCATAAAAACGCTACCACCCGAAACTAAGCCATCAAGAATTCGCAATGTTTTCTCTTAATAAAAACTTTAACTCGTGTTCATTTCCCCAATACCATTTACGAAACCGAAAAAACAAACAAAGACGCTCGAAGCATAGAGTGCTTTTTTCGAACCGCTCCCGACCCGACCAACATTCTCACTCCGCCAGCGCAGCCAACCCAACAACAACGAGCTAGCTAGCCAGCCAGTGCGATCCGATCAATACCTAAATAAAGCCGCCGGGCCAGGTGGGGGATACGGAAACACGGGCACACAATTGCTTGCACTACAAAAAGAATTTTCTAAACGCAGCGAACTACCAATGTCTGGACTGTCGGGATATGTTTCTCTGTTTGCCCTGTGCTATTAATGCTGCTATTATCCATCCCAAGCATAGATTTAGGCTAGCATCTCAAGAAGATAAAAATACGTCCACATCTATAAACAAGCTACCTTAGTCAGATTTATATACTGCAGATAGCATAAAACAATCGAAGCTGGATACCAGTCGAGAGTTAGAATTATCGCAGTCCTCGCAGTCCTCCCAGTCCTCTAAGTCTTCTTAGCCTTCTCAACACTTGCGCCGTTTTGTTTGCTCCGGCCATCTTTTGGGCTCGTAGTACCATTGCTAGGACTGTACTTTCAAAAAAGTCAATCTATGTCCGAATTGCCAACATACTCACCCTAGCTGTCACACCCTGCCCGCTATCAATTATAAAACCTATATTCCCTGCTACTCGCAAAATGCCTATGACTCTTAAAGCTGCTTGCTAAACGCTCGCACGTGTACATGTCTTATTGCTTCGAGGACGTGCTGTCCTGGAAGGTCTGGGAATTTGTCCATGGGGGCATTTGTAGCATCGCTGTCAGCACCTACATCATTATCCGGACTGCCAAAACAGCCGAAGTAGAACCATGCGGCCCGGATGAGTCGCGCTTCGTATGCCTTTAGGTCCTGTGCTATGTCAGAAAGTACGGGGCAACATGAAATAAGATAGCTGTCCTTCCCCAGTTTTGGTTCCCGGAACTTGGACGTGACGACTTGCAAGTCGGCGAGCTTCGCTTCGATCCGATTCCTGAACGCCTCGATCCCGCCTTCGACTCTTATTATAGCGTTCCAGGCGGGCGTCGCCTCCTGAATAGCGGGCACCAACTCGCGGACAGCCTGGATATCCGTCCCAATAACCTCGAGCTAGTCATGCTTACTCTGGTCGAGAAGCTGTTTATCTGAATCAATCTCTTTCATGGCCTGGAGTGTTTCGCAAAGACTCTTTACCTCCTCCCGGATAGCAGAAACTTGAACCGCTGCTGCGGCCTTTATCGCATTTAGTAAGATGGACACCTGGGCCTCTGCAGCAGCTGCCAGTCCTCTTATTATTGTTGCATCGAGCTTACCCGTCTCCTCTCGAAGCTCCCCCACGAACTGCCCCTTCGCCTCCTACCCGGCGGCCCTAAGCTCCTCAGCAAAAACTTCTCTCGTCCACTCCCCGAGTTTCAACATTTTCGGATCGCGCTTGTTGCTCTAGCTGCATGTTCGCTTCATATATTTTCCCCCGGAAAACAATGTCGTTTTTACAGGAGTCGGTCCCGGCCCCAGCCTAAGCAAAACCGGAGCTAACTTAGCACTTGGTCGTCTTTCTTGCAGCAGTTGTCTTTTCTGCATAAGTAGTCTCTCTTTCTGCGGAAACGCTATTAATACAACTGCCTGCTGGGGCTCGGTAGGAGCAGTATTTAGCAAGATTATATCTGTAGCCGCGGCGGCTATCCGCTTTACCCCTGCCAAATGCCGATCCAGGGCGAAAAACAACCTGACGAGCCTTCTCTCGTCGCTCGTCCCTCCAGTAGCGTCTAAAATATCAGACGTAACAGCCTCGATCACCAAAAAAATCAACAGCCGGTAACTCGCGAAACTAGTCGCTACCGAACCTCCAACAATATACGTAAAGTTGCCATTTCGTCAGGACCTCCTCTAGATCGGCTGCCGGCACGAACAGCTCGCGCATTTATAAACACATCAGCAAGGAGCGTGGGAGGCTTGCGCAGTATGTGTCGATAAGCATGACATCTTCGACATACCTACTGAACTTGTCGTTGGTGAAAAGTTTATATAATACTACAGATTACTGAGCGTACATGAATGCTTGGAGCTCGGTAGCCCTTGAACAATTTTTAACAAGTTGCAACAGTTGGGTGTTTGCCTTAGCAAACTAAACAAAGACGTTGTTGTAAGTAAGAGCGCTCGCCTGCCGTACGTCTCCCTTATCCGCGAGTTTTAGCTCGCCGTCTTCTATATCTAGCACAGAATACGCCTCTCGCACATAATCGGTCATATCCTGTGCCGAAGATATGCTCTCCAGCCTGCGTAGGCTCTGCTAGAAGAGGGACTGCACGATGAGCTACGCCTCAGCATTACACGCCTGATCGAACCTGGAATGCCAGTAATACTCCCAAGAAGTGACGGTTGCGACAGAGACCGCGCCAGCATCTTATCCGCAGGCGGGCTGAGGTGTCTACGAAAACTACACACCTCTGGCGCGGGGGAGTCGGGAATGTCCACCTCTGGCGTTGCACTGTCCGCAGGGGTTGCTCTGTCTGCTGGCGACCCCTTGAGACTAATATCTTGTAGTAAAGATGGGATATAACGTCGAATGTCAACTATGCACCGTACAAAATCCGACCCGAACAGCCGGTTATAGTCCACAAGCAGGGGAACTTCGGCTTGCCGCACGTCTTTTTTATGTTCAAACACTTCCCCGAGGTTCTGGCTGGTGGGACCCTCCCGAAAACTATGACGGACGTCCAGCGCCTCGCGCGAGTCTATTATCAACAAAATCTGCAGTTAATTAATTCGGTTCTTGTACTTTGGGTTAGGGTTCGTCAGAACAAGGAGCGCGAGGATGTTGGACGGGGAGAGCAGCCCCGTGGCCTTTGCCTCCGCGTTAGCGAGCGATTCTTTCCAAGTGTCGCCCCGCTCCATCCAATCTGCAAGCTTTGCGAAAGCGGCGTCAGCTTCTTTGGATATAACGTGTCGAGCGAGAGATCTCTCTTTGGATTTACACAAAATGTTGTGCATGATATCCTCCCCGCGAATATGTGCATACGCGCCCGTTAAACAGTAGGGTATATAGTCGTGAACGAAGAGGTATAGCTTGGCCAGCATCCTAGCCTGCGTAGCTGACGACTCA
This sequence comes from Xylaria castorea, assembly GCA_022495115.1. Taxonomy (NCBI): domain Eukaryota; kingdom Fungi; phylum Ascomycota; class Sordariomycetes; order Xylariales; family Xylariaceae; genus Xylaria; species Xylaria castorea. The sequence continues at coordinate 189,666 of MU382682.1, forward strand.
TCTCTCGTCTCGGTCGCATCGACGAGGGTCAGGAACCAGTGATCGTGTTTGCAACTCGATATATACCGCAACATAAGTGCGCTCGTCAAGCTGGGTTGCTGTCGCGCAAAAGGCATCCATTCTTCGGTGGAGGGAGTCAAGATCGCCTGCTTCGACCGCTTGTTCTATTCTATTGTGGGTCTCGACAAGGTTTGTTTTGCTTAAGTAGGTATTTCGCCTTTTCGGGAAATCGCGACATCGACAAGGTAATAAAGTGGCCGGTATGGAAGAGTGCCGACAATGTGGCTAAAGGGTACAACAAGCGTACAAACATATCTACCCGGATATGTTTATGCTCCGCTCTCATTCCTTTTAATCATCAGATTCTATTTTTATACCTATGCTAAGCTTTACATAGTGCGAAAGATGCAGGCCCTTCGTCTTAGCAGGATTTCAGTTTGCTACCAGGGTGGCTTGGAGGTTTTTCTTTGGAGATCTAGCTTTATTAGCTTGGCTCACCAGCATGCCGTGCTATTACTCTGCGGTTGCTAGGCGTCCTACATTAAACGTGGCATCCTAGCAACTCGTACGTGCCGTAACTCCTGAAAAAGTAGTGTGATACCTTTTTTTAAACCTTAGGGTTCGATTAGGCGACCCAGTAGTCTCATTGAGATTCCTCCTCTGGCCAACGTTTCTGATTGTAGCGCTAAGAAGAGCACAGTGATCGGGAGATTAAGGAGGAGTTGGGAAAGGAGCAAAGATTGCGTCGGTGTATGGGTGATCAGTCCTTACAGGCGAATCTAGTTCCGAATCTTCATTTTCGCTGATATGATCCTCGGCTTTTGCCTCCTCAGCCGGGTCAATCGGCGCGTACACCTCTTGATCCTCGTAGGAATTGGTAGACTGCTGAGCTGTCTCCGGATGGATTTGATGTCTGATCTTGGCAACTAAGGCCTCAAACTCTTCGTTGGTGGTGTTCATAAGGTCATCCTTTAAGAATTCGATATCTCGGTAGAAGGTAGTGTTCTTATTAAATATAACGTCCCTAGTTACGATAACTCTGTTAGTCTTAGGTAGCCAGGTTCAGTAGGGAGTAGACAATTAGTATCTGATCAAATAGCTAATTTAAGCCTTTGGGTCAAGTTTCCTTGTCTTCTGCTGTGCGCTTGACGTCGTTGCAGAGGCCTTGCATCCATAAACCTTAAGGTAGGATAGTATAGGTATTTTGTTTCTTCCTACGATGCTGTATCGCATCTAGAAATAGTTGTAGAACTTCTCGTACGGAGTTCTCTAGTTGCATAGGTATTTGGGAGTTCGGTTATAAAGGTAGACGGCAGCCTTGACAATATCTACCTATAGGTAGGTCGGTAGTTTTGATCCATTTCTCATAGATTTTGCCTTGTCCTTGATAACAACCCCTAACTTCTTAGCGCCTCCGTTGAGGGCTTGAGTGTTTAACGGAGACACCTCGAACATAATCCCTTCTTTTGCGCGGAAGTGCCGGGCAAGCTCTAAAATGCCGTCTGTGTCAGTAGTTATCTCGTTGTCACATGTAATAGTTAACACCTTGGTCTTATAATGATCCCTTAGGTGCTTAATCAGGTGAGTAAGTGCGATTCTGATCGATGGATATGTTCGATGATGCAGGTAGTAATCAAAAGTGAAGCCAAAAACGGATCTATGATCGGCATCACACGCCATTCCACGCCTCCGTTCTTCCTAGGGTCCTCAAAGTCGTGAAAATCGATAGCTAAGCGTGTCCCAGCTGCTATTGGCTTCTCTCTAGGTAGTCTTCTGATTTGGCGTTTGATCTTGGACACACCACACGCGTCACACCGGGCAGTCTTTATTTCGCCACTACCATCAGGAGCTCGGCGAATCCTCACCCCGCGAGATAAAGCCACCAAGTCTCGCAGTGCTTCAGGTCCTGGGTTTCCCATCCTAAGGTGCCATCGGAATAGGTCTCCTCGTGAGAGCGGCTTCCCTGTATAGGAACTAAGCTTGCTGCGCCTTATATAAAAGGCAGCTCTCCTGAATGACAAAGGGAGGTATTCCATTCCGAACTGATCGATCCGGTCCTATAAACCGCAGAGTATTGAGCCGTCTCTTTGTCGGAGCAGGTTGGTAGATGGCTTGTTGTCCCACTAATGCCCTGACTGGTCAAGTATGCAGAGAGATACCAGATTGGTAGCCATCGTATGGCAGTAGGCCACATCGTGGAGTCGATGGACCATTGGTCCCTTTGGTCCTTGAACTCGGATATCAACTTCTCTAAATCCTTATATAAGTATAACTCCGCCTCCTGCGTCTACTGCATCGTATAAGTTAGCTCTCCAAAAGTTCAAGAATCTACTGATCTTGTTAAATATATTTATGGTTGTCCTTGAGTCCAAGATAGCCGAGTTCTTCCGTCTATATGTTGTTTTTGTCTTGTTGCCTGCCGCAAAGGCTGTGCAGGTAAGTCTCCTTGATAGTTAGTTTGCTCTAACCCCTGACTCATCCTTCTTTGCTCTCTTTTTTCGGATTCGTTTAATCTCTTTAACTAGCTCTGGGTCTGACTTCAGTAGCCTCTGAACCATCCCTTAAACAGTCCGATACAGTATGAGCTTTTGAAAAGCAAATTCTGAAAAGGCGTACTAACACCTTTCCAACGTATAAGTCTGGGTGCAAGGCTTGCATTCTGTATCGCTTGTATTCGTGTTTGAATAAGGTCTTTTAGTTGTACACCCTGGTGTTCGTCCTCGCGACCCTTTTCCTCGAGGGGTGCGTGCTCTACTTTTTCCTGCTGCCTTTTCCTGCTGCCTTAGGCCAACTGTGTAGGTCTTCGACTTCGATCGAGTCGCTAATCTCTTCGGTGTCGCCATAAGTGTGAAAGCTTCTTTTGTGTGGTTCCTTCTTCGCTGGCTTGCTCCAAACAGATAACCTAATGCTTGCTTTATCCCTAATGTCCGCTGCGACCTCGGTGTCGTCTAGAGCTCCTTCCTTGATCTTTAGCTTGTTAGTCTGTCTAAATGTTGTAACCCATTCCTGATAGCTGGTGCCCAGAGCCTTCTCTAGGTCCGTGGCAATATTGCAGGACTCTATAAGATCAGTAGCTCCATGTTTTACCGCAATGGCTAGCTTTCCTTCCCATTCCGTCGCCCAGGTTCCTAGGTCCTTCGGCGATCTCTTGGCACTGTTGTCGATGAAAGAACTGTAGTCTAGCCGTACTTAATGCATGAGACTACCCTTGAGATGTGCTCCAATAGTACATAGCTTCTTATACCACGCATCCATCGTGTCTGTGAGTTCTAGTAGAGTATCCTTGTAGTTCTGAGACACTGTCTTAAGTAACCAGTTCTTCAACTGGTTAATAGACTTGATTAGATCTGTATATTCACGTGTTCGATCGTTGTAATTATTCGAGCCCGTATTATAGGTGTTTCTTCCAATGGCTGTCATCTCAGTTACACTCCGTGGAGGTCTTTGGCCTATCATTTCGTGATCTACAGTCGAGGAGGATCTTGTAGCTAATGCCGATGTTGTTGCTGCTTTTGGGTAGTTTTCAACCTAAGGCATGATGGGTCGCCTTGGCCATGGTATCCTTTTTCCTAGATCTGGTGTAATATAATCCCATAGATCCAGACCGACTGCCTTGCTCCTGAGCTCCTTATTCCAGGAGCAGAATTCGTTCGCGTTAGGACTCTCGGATTGTTCTACTTCCTCTTTGGGGTCTCTAGTTAAAGACTTGTTAGCACTACTACCTAGCTGGCGCGAAAGCATATCCTCCGGTAGAGGATGGAACGGAACGCCGGTGGGCAGTTCGTTGCTACGACCCAACATCGAAGGCTAGATCAACTGCCAATTGTTGCAAATTGTTGAGATTATAAGCATATAGGTGGTGAACCGTATATATATTAAGCATTGAGGCACTAAGTCCAGCTACGTTACCATTGGGTGGTACCTCATATTATATAGCAGGATTTGTGTGGGGCGTAGTACCTAGCCACTAGATTTACTAGCCCCCTAATTTTAATACAAATTGTTGTTAATACTATGTTTGCTTCAACAACACAAAGCTCGCTAAAAGGGGTCACAGCTTTAGCCTTGCTATCCTAGCTTCGTTCCTCTTAAATGGAGAAATACTCTACAATGGACTTGATCGCTGGACCGGCGTCTCGAATACGCTCAACATTAACGGCTTTTGTAGATAAGCAAACATTTTATCTGTATTTACTACCGCATTTAGTGTATAGTTTTACCTATAATAAAGTTGCAGAAAGTATAACGACGCGTCCAAGTACCCAAACCTTTTTGCGAAAAGGTATTAACGCTACATAGCGGAAAGGTTAACAACAGCAATAAGTCGAAGCAAGCGTATACAGTTAGCATTAACTTAAGGCTTATTCGGTAGTTACTATTGTGGAATTTTAATACGCAATAACTATAGGCCTAACAGCACGCCAGAGTATGTTTTTATGGCATTATAAGAAAAGGCGGCGGAGAGTGGCAGGGGATTTCCAAATGACACCGATAGGCATGTGTTACTAGAGGTTGACTGCACCTTTGATGAGAAAGGGCCGCCATTACTACGCACTTGGCGCTGGATTCATAGCTTGTGCTTTTTTCAGATGCTCTAAAGACGAGTTTATTTTCCTCTAGCCGAGCACCCTTTAGATCTAAGATTGTAGTTTAGGATCGTAAAAATAAGCATCAAGTATATTGCAGCATTATGTCAACAAGATTAGCATAATTATTATTACTAGAAATACATGCTAAAAAGTAAAAATATCGCATGAGAGTTTTATCTAGGTTGCAATGACGCCATGGAATAGAATTATGTGCTTGGCGACTTAGTCTATGCGCAGTCTTTGCATAACATGCTGCCCATGCGGTGGCTTTGGCTGACCAAAAGCTAGGCTGCAACGAAGGGTAGCAACACATTCATCACTCAGTCCTCCTGGGCTTCTTTTTGGATCCATGTGCACCTCATCAGTCTTCCTGATCTACCAGCGCTGTTGACCCAGTCCTGAGACGCCGATACGGAGTCTGCTGTTCCAACCTACTATTTTCTTGTGTATGTTGCGAAATCGCGGCTATATAAAGTTTAACGCTTTCTACTGTAATACGGCGGCGAGGCAGGCGGGGTTGGAACGGCCAGTGGCGGACTTGGCTAGGTAGGCAAGTTGGCTCAACAACTCTTTGGCGCTAAAGTCGGTGCCTTCATTCGTCCGGCGTTCAACGTGGGGTTCGCAGCGTAGTCGCGATATGCAGGGGAGGCGGAAAGCCCAGGGAGCGAAAGGCGTCTTGGATGTAATAAGCTTGGACCTTATACAAGCGCGGAAAACATTTGGGAATTGATTTATAGTTCGCGTTAGTTATACCCATGCCCCAGATGTACCTTAAAGCATGTATCCTGGATTATAGCGAAGTATAGAGGGCAATTAGGGCTTTTTAAATCATTGTTCATTATGGCTTTCTTAACTATTTGCGCTTTGACACACTCCGATATTGTGGATTCTTCTGAGTTGAAGCCTTTTAGTGTGGCCCGCTCGCTATTCTTTAACCGCTCTCCTAGAAGCTGGATAACTCGAGTATGTCGGGGCAAGTTCAGGAGCCAGCTGACCGCGATCAAGCATTGGAACCGTTGGCGATGTGAAAGTGCCTTGATTGTTGTTGTTACTAGCTACGTAACTAGGCGGAAGGTTTAATCTAGCTACAGGGCACGGACTACGTGACTTCTAACAGTATCAAACTCCGCTTTTGGATAACATAACGGACAGAAGAAAACCTCCGGGCGAACTTAAGCCAATCCGAGAGCCACCACTGCCCTACCATACACTAGCTATGGACTTCATAGTCGGTTTGCCAAAATCATCGAATACTTCCTAACCCGTACAGGACTGATCTTCCTAGCGCTGCCTGACGATGTAGCAAAAGTACCTGAGTACTGGATGACATACTATTGGAACACGGCGACAGGAGACGCTGTTGTGATCAACTCTGACAGCACAGAGTACGAATGGGACGATATCTTTAAGGACGATATTTTTGAGGACGATATCCTAGCAATTACCAACACCAAGGGCAAGAATGCCACCCAGCCGATTACCGCGAAAGCATGAGAGAAAAGCGACGTCGTTTATCGAGTAACAAATGTTGTTGCGATGCAGTCCACTAGCTCACACGGACGATAGGCTCCCGATTTACACCTATTGCCTATCGCACTTACTGCCGACATCTAGCACTTTCTGACAGCAAACATTGGCAAGCAGGACGTTATTAATCTGAATTTTCAACTGCACCGCCGCACCGCCGCAAAGAATATCGCTAGCTACCACTTAATAGGGGGGGCAGATGACAGTGTAATTAGACAGCGTCCTTATAGACGCTGTCCCGTAGACGCTATCTCACCTGCCCTAACCATGCAATCAGTGGAACGAAAGCGGTTTAATCAAAAGTGTGTTAAGCCGCGGTTTATTTAATACGCAGGGCTGACACAAGTTGGTCTACCGACTTATTCTTTAACATGAGATGCTCGCCGAAGTTTCCTTTGAGCTCCACTAGCATCTCTAATGGGACGACATGCTCTTCCGCCCTGAGATATGAATATAGAGGAAGGGCCGAAGGAGGACCGATGAATTGGTAATTGTAGTGGCGAAGGTGAAGCTGGAAAGGATACGGACCCCTTGCGGTAGGAGCAATTGGATCTTACTGCGCATCGCCGCAGGGGTTTGAAGTTATCTGCCGTCCAAGTCAGTTGAGATTGATTGATTAAATGTTGCTAAGATCATACTGTCACAAACTTGACATTGTTGTGGTCATCAGGCTGATTGAGAACCACAACCATGTGCCCGGCGACGCCCTTTGGAAGCGGAGCGTAAGCAATGCCTTCCTTCTTGCAGGCTGCTTGCGTTTTAACCGTGTAGAGTTTGCCCTGCGTTCCACGTCCATTCTTTCCCATTGTGCTTGTCGTAGGGAGGCTAGGTCTGTGTCCAATCTGTAAGTCGGTCCGCACAGTGCAAGGCACAGAATATGAAACGTCGCAGAAAGCGGAGGGGTGCAAATGTTGACTTCAAGAAATAAATGATTCTCAAAAGTTAGGATGATCGTGCCGGGGCTGGCAGGTGGTCATCAATATATGCTGCCGAGGCTAAGATAGAGACGTAACGACGGAAATGGATGGCTAATAGTACCGTGATCTAACTAGTGGAGATCGTCCAGCCTTTCTTTTAAACAATGTTGAGGACTCGATCGGATCCGATACAGTAACATTACATGTACCACCAAGCCACTAGCGCGGATCGGTTCCAAACTGCCGGGACCGCTAGCTCGATCGAGTTTGGTAAATCGTGCAACATACCAGTGTTTAATAATCATAGTCACCAGTTAATTAGTCTAGAATTGCGAACACTGCCACCAACGTTTTTAACCAACTTACGCAAACATAAATTCGTTTAGAATGAATGGAAAACAGGGAGCGGGAGATGACTACATATGTAAACTATAGTACCGGGGGCAATGGTTTAACCCCTGTAATATCATGTACTAGCGGTACTATTAAAACATCTTGTTGGCCACTGCCCAAGTACCAAGTAGTGAATGGTGTTTGCCAATCTCTTTATTCAATGCAGGTTGGCGTTGCCATTGAATGGGTGCACGGACCCATTGCACTGTAATCTCTATGTACATACCCACCTGACATTACAGTCCATCATCAATAGAAGAACCGTAGCAGGATCTCATTAAAACACCAAGACAAAGCTCTGGGGCGCTGGGCGCAACGCAACGCACGAGCCAACAATTAGCTCTTGTTTTAAAACTTTTGGTCCGAGTGCCGCAAAACAAAATACTTTCTACGTAGTAGGTCAATTTAGCGTGCCAAGAGTACCGAGTGGGTTTAACTGTTACTGGTGCTGAACTACATGTACGTAGAGCGGCCCGTACCGCAGATACCCCGCACAAATTGCATGTTTCCGATAGGTTCACGATTGGCTTCTCTGCACATAGTAGGCTACAGTGCATATTTGTTGAGCTATACTGTACACGAAAATAAATATCGCCCGGCAGGCTGGGTAACATATTGGCGGGATATATCGGCCACATGTGACAGACCCACCAGTTTTTCAAACCCACCGGTTTGTTTGTGCCTCAGTCAGGTGTTCTGTGTGGTTGAGCGGCAATACAGTATTCACTGGCGGCACGGCATTCACTGCGCCTGTAGTGAATACTTTGACCCACAAATAATTGTATATATAATTGCGGCATAGGTATGCGTGCACTTTAGACCTTCCTTTTTCCTTTCTATCCTTAAGTGGAACATTCTCTCCCAACAATAGGTAAATTAAGTGTTTGGACCTTCTCCTTATGTTGCACCCATCACACCACATCTTTACTTTGTCAACAGTACCTCTCTCTTACTCTTCTACCATAAACAGGTCGTTTCCCAGATTTGTTGTTAAAGTTAAGTTACATTTCTTATTTAGTAGGTGGTCAGTTTCAGTACTGTTGCATCGATCTTGTATATACGTAACACTGCTACAAGCTCATGTTGCAATGTCGTATAATACAGGTCGGTCACCAAGCAGATGGTGTCCCCGCCGTCGATCCTGATACTTGATGAAAACAACAACTTCAGCTCTACCGGACACCTCGGTAAATCAGTATTTCAACAATACTCACACGCCCCAGGGGGAGTTCTCGCGTTTCAATCCCGAAGCCCCATAGGCATTCATGAAGAATAAGCTCCTCCCTCGTCTGGACTGGGCACTGCTTAAGCTCTCCTCTAAGAAGGTCTGCTTGGGGTGTGCGGAGATCCTCGACTTGGGTGCTGTGCATCATGTGGGAGGAGGGATGACTATCAAACCTGATCGAGCCAAAAAGCTGCGAAACTAGCCCGAGCCCCCGGCCTCGTCACAGTTTGATAATGACGAATCTGAGCCCTCTGGCTTACCACTGGGAGATGGTGAAAAGGTAGCCTTGGACAATAAGGAAGCGCGCCTGAGTGAAAGAGCGGCCTTACAGCCTCCTCCGGTCCTCCTTGTGCCCGCTCCAAGTTTGTCTAGGGATGCTTAATTAGCTCCGGTTGACGTGCTGCCACCTCCGCTGCCAACAGCAATTTCTCAGCCCCATCTTGCACCACTGCCCCCGCATCCCTTTCCATGGTTAGCTCGGCCCCCTCGACTGCTTTCGATTAGGACCGGTGCGATCACTATTATAGCTAACCACTAGGCATTTAGGGAATACACGACACTACCACGAGAAAACACGAGTTGGTATCTCTCATTTTTATCACTTTCTACCGAGCAGCCGAAACCCCCCGCCCGACCTAACTAGAGTTCGTTTGGTTCGACGTCTTAACTACAGCTTCCTCCTCTCTTACCACTATTACGAGGGTTTACCCAGAGCCGTACGTCGAAATCGGGCCGTTAAAGTCGCCTATTGGCAAGCCTTTCGAAGTTATCAGTTTGCAGACCGAGTCGATAACAAGAACCAGCTTGAGCTGTTGTTTCGCCTTCCTTATTGCAACGTCGACCGAAGGCAGCTAGCTCCCCGCAACCCTATCTCGTTGATTAGCACGGGCATAGATATATGGGCGTGTAGGCTGACCATGCTGAACAGAAATCTGGCCGTTGGCTTTCCCGTCCATCCGCGGGTCCTGGTATTCCGCTTGGTCAAAAAGTAGACCCCGAAAGCTTAGCCCGAAAGAACCTGAGCCGGTAGGCACGCTCGAACTTGGGCGAGCCCCGCCCCGATCAACACCGCCGACGACCTAACAACATTAGCGAACCTAACCCCTGCCTCCAGCATTTTATTGTTCCCGGGACGTATCAGTGTTCGTCTTTCGCGTTTTGGAAGAGATGTTTAACCTGAACGTCCGCCCGCTGTTGCCTCATCTACCTGTGGAATGTCCTCATCTCGTCATCGGCGGCCCCCCTGAAACCTAGTTGGCAGAAGCTGCCACCGCAGAAGACGACGAGAAAGTCCCGCCCTCGCAATTAGCCCTCGCAGTTGGCCCCTTAAGGCCTTGAGGCCCGGCCTAAAAGTGTCCGTGAACGTCGTCTTCATCTCCTGGGACCTCAGCTTTACCCGCTACATCTCATTGTTACTATAGAACACCTTGTTCTGGCAGTAAGTCCTATAGTCGACTTTCTCTTTCCATTCCTCGATATGGCGCATGATGAGGGCCAGCTCGCCGGGCGGGACCTAGGCCCTGATACTTTTTAATTGTTGCTGGGCGATTTGTTTAAACATGGAATTCGAAATGTGGCTACTGCTAATCGCACCTACATAGGGATTAGTACTCGGCATAGAGCCCGACGTTTGCGGACTTGTACGTACAGTACCATAACGCTACTGCGGATCCTAGCTCTCCTACCTGCAGCTCACGGACTTTTTGCCGCCCGTGTGGTAATAGAGGTTTAAGTTCTGAAAATTATGGTTTGAACATGTAAGCGGCCGAGCCCTTTCCATTTCTCGGGTACGTACTGCCTCCCATGTCGACAAAAACCGCGTTCACGCTGTCCAGCCTCTGGTCGATCTCGCTAAACTCTCGTCAGACCTCCGCCCAGTCGCACGAGGCTATTATATCCGAGAATGGCTCGCAAATATAGCTAGCGATCGCTATACTCTTGCTTATGCAGGAGAAGTCGACTTTAATTTTGACTTATACCTTTTTATTATGCGGAGGTATAACCTTTTGAAGGCCGCAAAGTCTTTCTTATGTTCGCTATCGCATAGAAAGTTGGGATATGTCAGGATCACGTTGACTATTTTGACAGAAGCGGCATTGGCCTTCATAAGCGCTGCGGCCTCTAGCTCCTAGAAGTTCTCACACAAGACCTTAGTTAACATGTCCCTCTGTGCCTCAGTGTCGGCGCCGAACAGCCCGTCTGCAAGAGCGGGCTCAAGTTCCTCCCCTCCAAGAATCTTGCGCACTAACTGGGGTGGAAAGTTCGCGAGAAACATGAAGATTGTCTTAAGCGACCAGCCTCGAACTTTATTTTTGGCGGATCTCCCTCCTCTCTTTTAGGCGGTCGTCGTCCAAGATGATGTGCGTGGGAAACTCGAAGCCGGAATCCGGCGAGCCGTAAACGTCCGACTCCTTTAACTCGTATGCACCTCGGTATACCTGGAGTATGCGCTTACGAGGCCGAAGACCTTTCTGCCCAGCATCTTCTGTGAAAACGAGGCACCCTTTCGAGTTCAGCGAGCCTAAGTCCTGGCCGAGCACGCTAAAGAAACAAGGTTAATTCGCGGGACAGCATCAGGTTCTAACAGGCAAGGAGATTACAGACGAAGATTGCGGGCTTACGTTCTAAGCCTTACTATGCAAAGCTACCTCTTCTCGATAACCGAGACGGCCTTATGACATTTTCTCTCTCACGCTTTTAGCATGTTACTTATTACGGCCGCCAAGGTTTTGATATGATGACATAAACGACGCCGCCCTCTGCTCCCCCAGGCATGGCGCCATCTGTTATGCAACGGGTTTCGGACCTTTGGAAAGAGATTAACAATATCTATGATGAACGGTATAATACCTTCACCTAGGTCCGAGACCTAGTCATCAAAGACTTCAAACTATCTGGAGCTCGCAGCCGGCAGTAGTGCGGTAAAGTAGACAAGCTGATCCTTTAGCTACGCTAAGGCGAGGATGGCGAGGTCGCTGACTGGATCGTTACAGCGGTTTTTACCAAGCGGAACATATACAACCCTGCCAACTTTAATTTGTTTATTTCGACGGCTGTTGGCACGGAGATTACTAGGATCCAAGGGTTCGACGATAATTTCTCTTGGGTCCAAGATAGCACGGTAGGCTCCGGTATAGGTAAGACACCTGTTATACTCTCGAGGTCTACCCAACGCCGAACGCGACGCGGCTTCCCAGCCGGACGCTACAAACCGCCCGAAGGAGCCACTGCTACCGCTGCGGAAGCAGAGCGTGCGAGCCGAGACGACCAAACCGTGGCAAAGTTTAAACCGCACTATCTGTCCGCGGCAGGTAGACATATAATCATAGGAGGAGAAGCGCCTGCTCGAAGTGCCTCGTGTATAGCTTCCGACGAAAAGGAGGCGCGCCGAACGTGGGAAGCGATGTTGGTAGTACGCCTAAGAAAGGAGCACGATAAGATAAGGCTGCTTTACTTATACTTTGTAACTTCGAGCTCGAAAGGGACGGGGTTTTGTACTATAGGAATGCTAACCCTCTAGAATATTATTTGCAAAGCATCCAGCACCTGAACGAAAGCGAGTACGACGGAAAAGAATATGCCGACGGTACTAGGAGGCTTATTGGAGCGGCCGAGGACTGGTGGTGCGAGTGCGTACTGTCCTCGTTTCGGCTTGGCGTCTTGTACTAATTCACTTGATCAGGTTCTGTCACCAGGTTCTAAAGGAGCCAGATTTCGTGCGTGCTTACATCCGCATTAGTTTCAACACTCTGTACACCTTCTTGGATTGGTTCTTTAGCCAGAGAAAGAACCCGAACGGGAGGAAGAAGCAACAGGTGAAGAGGACCTCGCTTACTACATTCTGGTGCTCTTTCTGGCTGGCGTACGAGAGAGCAATGACGGCGAACGTCAACGACGTAGTGAACGGTGGCAGGTTGGCTAATGTGAGTTGGCCGCCAGGGCAATCAATGCTTGGGACTAACGACAACAGGCACTGGTTGAGCTAGGCAACAAGCACGGCGAGAGAATCGGTGAGTTATTCTCATCTTCCCCTACTCCCCCTTTCCCATCCCGTCTTTGTTGCAGTACCCACAACTCACGCTGGCCCAGCTCTATAACAATAGAGATAGACGACCTCAAGATCTAGATCGACACGACCCTGCGCACAACGGACAAGTCATTCAAGCTCGGTACGTGGCCAATATTCCCTCTGCACCTGCCGACGGCGAACTCCGAGTACTGGCCGTATTGTTCCTCCTGCCGCTGGCACCCGCGGGATCCCGACCGACCTCGGTCCTAGAATTAAAGTTTGGGGACATCCGCGTGTTCTCTGCTCGTCACCCGCACGGGGGACAGCATAAGTTGATTATTCGATTCAGACTACATACAGTTCACGAAGAGATATCTCGAGCCTAAAGACGCGTGAGTGGAATCCGTCATCCTATGCGGGCCAGGCTAACCGGCTCAGAATAACTTTTTTTATCCCCGAAATCATTTCTGCTCCAAGTCTTTTGCCCTCCCCCACGTATTCCTTTCGGGAATCTTATTTAAAAACCGCGCCTCAGTCAAACGTCGTCGCTAACAAGAACGTCTTTAAAGAGGATCGAGAGTTACTACTACCTTTACAGGGCCGTTTCGAGGACGTAGATAGTTTCCGCCGCGCCAAAAGACGATCAACGGCTGGGTAATGTGCAACGAGCACATTAGTCTTACCATTATGGCGGCATGGGTTAGAAAGATCGGAGAGCTGTCTGGGTTCGAGAATAATACCATGTATTACAGCCTCCATTATACCTATAGCAGGTAATAACAGGGACCGTATTAATGGTAAGCGTTTCCCATATTCCATCTCCGTCCTTGCTGCCTAGGTCATCGTCGCGATTCTATCTCGGGTATTGCATCTTTCGTATCGCGAGCCGCCTGCCCGCCCGATCTTTTTACTAACTTACTAGAGTACTCAATGTCAGCGATACCTTGCGGAATCTAGTCATGGACCATGCGCCAGGGTCCGATACTTTCCAAAGATATTGCTTTAACTGCTATGTCAGCCTCGACCTGTGGGCGCTCTATCTCGGCACAAAGCCCCAGGATACACTTGTACAACATGCGACCAGTCACGGTCACTTTCGAAGCACGCGACAGCCGGTTGTTTTTACCCAAGAGCAAACCACGGTGCTTAAAAACTATTCCGACCTCGTGCGCATGTTGGCTAACCTTTGCAAACTTTTTGAAACGCTCGGCCGAGTACCGTGCGGCGAACAAAAAGAAAATTTGTTAAAGCTAGGCTGTTTAGCGCAGAGAGAGAGAGAGAGAGAGAGAGAGAGAGAGAGAAAATAAGGAAGGGATAGACGAAAAGGCAAGCGGTCGAGGATATCGAGCGCCAGATCCGGGGAGAGCGTCTCCTCCCGGCTACCGAGAATAGCAGCGCCCGTTCCGTCCTATGCACCCTTTATTACAGGAAAGTCTGGTTTATGCGCTTATAATGCCGCTTGCGAGCCCGACCGTTTTGAGTAGCGCGGATGCTACGGTGGAGGGCAGCAATCGTATATCTGGAAATGCGAAACTAATGCCGAATTTAGGTCCAAGTTTTGTATTCCTATCTAGGATCGAATGCGAGTTTGAAGGATAAGGGACTAACAATATAACGAGTTTACGTGGTCCAGCACTCGGCTACAGCAAAGGTTTTGTCTTTTCTTTCTTTCATCTGGAAACCGACCAGGTGGTACGCTAACTAATACTACCGCCACTACTACCTGCTACTGCAACGCGGGTATTCGTCATCTTCGCTGTCTAGAATTCTGGCCGGAAACCTCACATGCAACTCGGCTCTCTTCACCGGCGATGGTGGACTCTACGCGTCCTGCTGTAATACGCCTTGGCACGCGCTAGCTGAGCTCTGGGACGTCTTAATAGCGCCCCTCAAGGACGTCTACAACGTGTCGTGGGATCTGTTACATCTGTCCCGCGACATGAACCACTGCTACATGTGTTTTGGACTGTTGTAGGTGCTAGTGACGTACGATTACTGCCTTACGCGCCAATCCGGCCTTTCGTTAAAGAGACGACGGCATGATACAGTCTATCATAATGACGATAACATGTGATGCGTACGGGTGGGTCAGAGTGCGGCCGCTGCGGATATGAGAAAGGTGTATATGAGCGAGGAGGCAACAGGGGCAAAAGACGACGAGAGGAGGAGGGGAAAAAAGAAGAAGGGCAAGATGCTGCTACGGCCAGAGTTGGCGCTATTCCACTAGGAACACGTCGATATTCTCGAATACTAGCACGCCACACTAGTCCTCTTCTTCCTCACCGTTCCAGGTTACTGCTGCGTTTGCGGTTCTACCTCTGCATCTCGTTGGCGCCCTGGCTTCTGCTGCAGCCTTAACGGTAGACTAAACGCACTGTACGGCGGTGTGATTAAGTCCCTACTACATGGCCGTGACGTTATCGAGATCGCCGCCTCACTGCGTAATAGGCCGCTCCCACCAGGCGCCTCTAACACATATAGATCGATATAGCTAGCCCGGCGAGGGGATGGGTTCAAGGTTATGGTCGACCGCTTCTGGTGTTTCCACATACGATAAGGCTGGTGCGCGATGTCTGGTACGAATCTCCCGCGCCGGTGGCGGTTTTGGATGCCTGAATCACTCGTGTTAGCGTAATACATCTAGAGTTGAGATAACAGCTGCGGAAGCTGAATACTGGCCTAGCGACAGGTGGTCATCAGGTATTCCGGGATCGTGGAGAACGTTTGGACGAACAAAGTGCATGTTGACGATGTCACCACCACATTCAGCGAGGGCTGGGGAGGTTTTCCGAAATTGGTGGTTGTAGGACGATGCCTAAAACAGGAGAGTGGAAAGGAAAGAGTTGGGGGAAGATAACTTATGGTGATGATAAAGCCAACGACTTCGGTCCATGGGAAGCCAGCACGGATGAGAAAAGGCGGTCGAGGAGGTCGAGATTGCCGGCTTGGTCCTAGCAGCGGACATACACACACACACACACACACACAATTTTCTGGTGCATCAGCACCAATATCATCAACCATGTCTTCACGCGAGCTGCCCTATATCGCCGGCCTAGAGTATTACAACAACCTGGAGAAGCTCCGAGAGATCCTTCAGCGAGAGTGTAAGCTGATGCCGCGTTACGATAGATACGATTACCTACCTCTTTGGGCTCCTCCTCATTGGAGACTCCGGTATTGGAAAGCCTTGCCCATTGCTCTCGTCTGTGGATGACACTTACACAGAATCCCAAATTTCCACAACCGGTGTCGATTTCGTACGCTATGCTGCGCTTATAATCCCACGCGGCACTAGACAGGAAGACGGGAGGCCAACGAAGATGGGCCATGTGCTATTTCGACTTCGGCTTGGGACGATGGAATAGGCGCTGTTGCGATTTCGAGTTGCGCATGTGCCGGTCGCGGCTGTAGCCGGCAGCATCGCCTATTATGCGTCAGTGAGTAGGAGTAAAGCAGAAAGAGAGCTGTTGATGCGTTCATGAAAGGATGAAGAAAGGGCGTGCGCCTGAAATGATTAGGAGCGGAAAAGAACAGAAGAGTATAGAATGAGTACACGATGAACATGACATGCAGAGACAGATCAAGTCAGTATGACGTAGTTGTCGCAAAAGACTACAAACATGTAAGTACCTGCATACAAAGTAAAGTAACTCGTGGGGAAGTGGATTTTGCTAGAAGAACATGGAATGGAATGCACTACTGCAGGTACCAGACATGGGTATCAATCGCATTTGTTTCCCCGCTGAAATGCCGGCCGCCCTAATCAGATAGGTGGACACCAAGCAAGGATTCGATAGCACCCGAGTCTTAAACTGGCGGGTACCTACCTTAGTCTGAATATCAATTACGTAGGTACAAGGTATCTCCCACTGTGGATGGCTACTAGAAACGGTTAGCTTAAAGTTTAGCAAAAAGCACAGTCCACAAAAGTATTGTGTGCTGCGTACTTTGTCACATACAAGCTACCCATGTAGGCGCATCCAACAAATGAACGAATATGATATGCATACATACATCCTACAGACTTATAAAAGCTTCAAAGTCAAACCGGGGTACACATTAAATGCAATAAAATAACCTGTGCATACTTACCTTATGTATTTGCTGAGACAGACTCACTTGGAAGGTACAGGTAGCCACATAATCAATCACCACATGCGCCCTCAACTTAAAGGCTCACACATGCATGCATGCTTGTACCTACCTAAGGTACAAAAGTACCCAACCCAGGTACATTGGCGCGCAAAGTTGCCATCTGCTAATATTTAACTGAACTTTCAGTATCATCTTACAACAACCTTACTTTACCCAACCATCCCACACGGCAACAGCACACTGCACCAGCATACTGCATCAGCATACTGCACCAAAGCGCTGCAAAAAGAAGCGTGACAATCTCCCTTCCTTGGCCTTGTCCTTTTCCTGTTCTTTTTCATGTCCTCCACCAGTTCGCCCATCTGAAATCAGAGTCAACATTAGCGCCACACTACTACACACACTCGACCAAATCCCTCTATCTCCTCCTAGTGTTCTTACATTCTGTGGAAATACCACTGGCACAACGCAGGCAACATGGCTCGCCTCAACACCACTATCGTGTATTCTTCTAAGAAACCCGATACAAGTAAGAGCACCGCCTCCGGCTCCGCCTCCGCCTCCAAGAACAAAAGCAAAGGCAAGGGCAAGAACGAGAGCAAGGGCAAGGGCAAAGAACACAGCAAACCTGAGGTGCCCGACAACGACGAAGATCGCCAGTGGTCCATTGCCAAGATCAGCGAATTCCGCCGCGCCGCGGAAACCACCGAGGCGAATCAAGGTTATGAGTACCTGGTGCACTGGGTTGAACCTGGCTATGACCCCAGCTGGATTCCGACGTGTGATATTACATCTGCTGCCATCCATGCGTTCTGGATCGACCACTGCGGACTCGCCGAAGCGATAGAAAACGGTGAAGAGGATTCGCATCCGGCTGATACCTCGAAGAAGAGTGACAAGAAGGCTTTGGGTTCGGTAGATGATGACAAGGCGGAGGAGGACCCCTACGCAATCTGAACAAAGTGGTGGAAGAAGAAGAAGCTCCCGCTTCAAGACCAAGAATAATGGCTTGTATTCGAGTATTTGGTTATGGTTCCAGCCAGGGAAGTGTTGTCAGGCCCAGGCATCAGGAAACCGGGCCTTGTAGATAAACGCAGGAAGAGGACGTTTGGGACATTTGCAATGGGAAGGAAACACTGGAGTATATCACAACATGACGGTTCACGTATTCATTGCACTACGCATGTAATTACGTAGCACACGGTAGATGTGTTGCCGAAGAGGCGAGCTATGTACCGTCTCATGAATTGATCGTGATACACCACTATCTCCTATACGTCCCGCATTTCATCACGATAATTCGCTTCTTCTGCTGTCCGCCTTGAAATCTGGCTCGCTTGCTTAGCCTAGTACTTGAGCTTAATCTTCAACGGCCGCCAACTCTCTAATACTAGCACGCGACGAAACCACGGTGCCGTTCCTATCTAACCCCCCGTGTTCCGATTCAAACTTTGCGCCACCGACGACTGGGATATACACGCACGGCGCCAATCACGCCGTCGATTATGTAAGCGCCGCCCAACGTTTTAACTATCATTATACGCGCCAGAACTAAGACAAAGGAAACTCGACTTGCGTTTTCCCTTCTTTTCTAGGTTTGTTAGATAGGCACCTATAAGTTATGCCATCCGAATAGCATTACCACAGGCGAGATGCTTTATAATGTACGCCTTGCTCAGTACCTTATTGGCTATGGATATGGTGTCACAGCACACCATAGGTAACCACCGAGTAATACAGAGACCAGACCAGGTATGATAATTGGTAGTGCAAATTCTAATTCTGCTACACAGATATAGGTTTCTGTCTCGTGCAATAACTAAAGTCATTCCTAGAATCACAAGAAGCTATGTTTTCCACATATACATTTCGATTTTAGCTGGATCTCTGTCTCTCACTACTGGCGGAGAACAGAGAACACAACAAATTCAGGGGTCTCCAACGTATTACAGTCATAGTTGCCCACCATTCCGAGATGGTCCCATCTCACAACTGATGACGCATCTAAGAGGAAGCGGACCTTGACAAACGGAGCCGACTTTTCAACCTCGCGGCGTCGTACATATGAGCCCGAGATTATCGTACATGGGGACGAATCAGATCAAATCGACCTTGATCAGCCACAAGAGGAGAGACGAAGAGTGCGACGAGACTATCGAGACCTTATTCGCGGGCTACATGAGAACATAGACGAACTCTCAAACACAAGATCGTTGTTCCTTTATGAGACACTAGCTCGAGCGAATGAACTATCACATCATGTCATGTAAACCGGTGAGGCCATCTTACAACTATGAGGGAGATATTAGTCACCCATCAAAGTAAAATACGGCGTAGAGTCGATAAAACTAAATAGTTCGTTCAACCTTGTTATTATTATAAGATCCTGCGCGGCAACTAAACAAGTCCCGCTCTCTGCCCCCCTAAGATCCCACCCTTTGCCCACTACCTGATATTTCATGCACACTACGCATCTTTCCTTTTAATTTTTACACACGGACGGTTTGATCGAAGTTGAAAGTTGTAGGCCTATGCATTATTCACACTGTTTTTCACAAGCTAACCCGCCTTTATTTAGCAGCCCACGGCCTCTGGTAGAATGACAGGTCGACCCGCGAACCCAACCGCATAACGTTAAACACCATCAATCAACCAATCAATCAATAAATCAATCACCATCACAAGAGGTGAGCTCCCTTTGTCCAAACATTGTATCAGCATCTAGTTCTTGTTCCTCCTCCTCCTCTTCTTCTTCGCATACCCATCACCACCACCACCACCACCACCACCTTCATCTTCCAGCCAGGCCGAGTCAATCTCCTTCAAAAACGACTTCCTCGAATTTTGCGCTAACCTCGAATCCAGCCGCGACCTCATAACCACCAATCTCAACCACCACGTCCAAACGCATCTAACGCTTTATACCAAGAACCGTCTCCAACTGCCCAAGCTCTCCGCCTACGACAACAAGAATCGATTACAACAACGCCGACGCACCCGCAACCGCAGTCGCCTTTTTCTATCTACCTCTTCAAATAGATACCCGTTTGCCGATTTAGAAGGTCGTGTCGGCGTGGCCGTCCGGCACCTCTTCCAACCGACCGGCCCGGTCCAAGGCCAAGGACTAGGTTCACGACGTCGTCACAAGGGCTAGATGCCTGCACATGTCGTATTAAACTATCCTGCTTATCTTCGGCATTACATCTCCCAATCAGCGAAAGAGATTTCATCGACGGCCTCTTTTTCCCGTTAGTCAAAGTTTACACGTAGGATAATGGATGGTCGTCCTCGTCGCCAAGACCAAAACGAAGGATTCAGGAATCCCGCCTCTCTTGCGTCATCTTTCCGACAAACGAACGGTCCTTTTGTACTTGCGACATTGCCCATCCACGTGTGCTGCGGCGGCTATCACTAGCCGAAATTACCCTCGGCTTTTCTTGCCGCATCTTAAGCACGTTTGACTAACCAAGCTGCTCTTAGGACCTGCGGCTCAAACCATCATCATCAGCACCAGCGACGGTCCCTCCCCGGCTGCTGCTGCTTCCATTAAAGGCAATACCTACGACGGGAATCCATAGCCTCGGGGCTCCGGAAATAACGAAGACGGCGATGACGACCAACCAACCCGAGACGCACCGGTGCGCATAAGACACGGTTCCATACACAGACAGCGTTGCTGCTATCTTCTGAACCTCGACAACAGTGACGACAATTTAGTCGAGGCTAGGTAGCCGGTGTATGCAAGTAAAACACGCTCTTACGCAAAGCCGGCGCCGCTATTATTTCCCAGCTCTCATTTCTGTCCTTCCTATGATTAGGTAGGTATACCCCAAGTGTTTAAGTGCTTGCTTGGGCTATAGTATTCGCAGAACGTAGGAGAGTTTATTCGACTACTTACAAGCTAAAGCCAAAACTCATAATTATATACTAAGTAGATATATATATTTTAAAACTCTGTAACCCTTGGTAGGTGCTCCCAAGTAACAATTCCCTCCAGCCTGCTGCTGCTGCAGCACGTATTTCACAGAGTACTCGTTAATGGGCTTTACTAGCCGCACTGCTGCGTTTTGTACCCGCGGAGTCGGCAAGCGAGCGAGCTACAGCAAAACATATTATAGTAATAACTCTTGTCAAGAATCATCAATGCCGAATCTTCTCTCCCTCGGGGCCAGCCGAGGAAACCGACCCCTTCGAAGCGCTGTATAGCAGAATTATTTCGCAGCAAGTTTTTAGTGCCGCTTCCGCAAAGTGAATTAAGAAAAAATAATTCATCGGATTATTTCACGAAGGTCTGGACGATGGGGATGGTTCTGCAGGAGGAGACGAAAACGAGGGGCAGCGCCGATTCCCACATCCGTCGGAGGTCGTCGACGTGTCCCTTGAGAAGCTACGCATGGCAGGCGTCTTGCGGCGTGAGGCTGGATACGTTTGTAGCATTTATCCCTGTTATAGGACATAATATGGTGGGGAGTAGAAGAAGTCGTCGGCGTTCTTTTCACGCCCTCCCCCCTTTCACTAGATCTATTACTTAATATTATTAACCTGCTTAGGTGTGAAAAGGTTTCTATATACTTTGCGTTTCACTCGTAAGACGCCGAGGCGATGGAGACGCAGAGAAATGCCCCTATGCTTAATTATACCTTAAGCTAGTACACCTTTAAACACTTTGGTCTGGACAGCGGACCTCTCTCGCGCCCCGTAATACGACCTGCGAGAAAAGACTGGTTTAATAGGACCTCCTTTATCACGATGGAGTTAATGAGTATATTGGTTGGAGTAATAGTAGTAGTACTTGGTATAAAGCTTTCCTGTCTTATGATATTCCTACTTTATGACATCCTATCTCCGAAACCTTACTTGTGGCCACGCAAAACAGAGAGGATGTTATAGAACAGGACAAAACTGCGGCTCTATCCACAACATCATCAAAAGATTAAACCTTCGTTAATCCGGAGACTTCATCGTCTGCAGCAATTTACACGTACTGTATGTAACGTAGATGCGAAGCTGATATATTCTAGGACCCTTCCTGGTCGCTCAAGGTGACCGGACTTTACCGCCCTTGGTAGAACCGCCGATACAACTAGCCTTTTACTTAGCCGCTGCCCTTTTCACAGTATCCGCAGACTTGCGCCCAACTAAATAAATAAATAGATACTAACTTTCCGTCTTGGCACTGTCATATCCTCTTCCTTTTCCTAGGCGCTGCTGGAAGAGCTTATCACGACACTGAAGTATAACACGGGGGGGTTTGAACAGCTTTGCATGCCACTTGCTACATAGGCCATCTGCTACTTAAACGCACTCCCGGCTCCGGGGCCACTGCTAGAACACCCGGCACCGGCACACGTGGTCGCAAGTGTAAGATACCGGCCGCCCTTCCGGCGGTTAGGTCGTTTAATGAGAACAGCAGAGCCGACGATAACGACTCGGACTTTCGCGTTGTTGAGACGCCCAGCAAGCGTTCTACGAAGAAAGCTGCGACAGCTCCGGCCGAGAAGGCGAGTGAGACCGAAAGTACGCCTATTATTACTTTTGCTAATGCCGCTACTGGTATTTCGGCTGCTGCTGTAACTTTTGGCTTTACTGTCTGGTCGTTTCGACGAAGAATGTTACGAGGACGGCGAGATCTAACTCTTTGTGCCCTCCTCTCTCTTACGAGACATGTCTGTCCTCTCTCCGGGCGAATAGAGGGTGCTGGACTTCTAGTCCTTGTGCTGGGATATGATGAGGAGCGAGCGGTGACTGGTATCATGACCTTGATCACCGTGCTGGCTGGGTTTACATGTATCTCGGTCCTTTGTAAGAATTGTTGCTACGCTGTTCGAGTTAATATATGCCTTGGTTTTCTCTGCGAACGTTTCTGTTGCTGCAAGCTTGTGTGTCCAGATCTAATTGCTTAATATCCTAATACTGCTGCTGCTGCAATAGTAGTAGTTGTAACAAAGGCAGTAAAGTTGCTGTTTTACGAAAACAGGTCACGATTGCGCTTTAAGCAGCCGTAGGGAAAAAAAGGTTGTAAGATATCATCATAACTAGGGCTAGGAAGAAGTGGCTTATAGGGTTCTGCGGGTATTGTTCCTGAACTTAAATGCCCTAACCATATATATATATATAGTAGTATTGTTTTAAAAGGTATTAGTATTTCCTAAACAGATAGTTAGATTTTCCCTCGTGATGTGGTCATTGTTTATATCAAAACTATTCGTGTTAATACGTGCCTCTGTGTTCACCTTTGGCTTAATAGCTGCGAAGTCACCTTCTTGTATTTCAAGTGTAATGTAAACATTTCGGTTGATAAAGCCGGCGTCAATGACTTCCTTGATTGCATGGCGTGTTATTTCCTTTATTACGGAGTGTAAACAAACTGAAGACTTCATTCGCGAGCACTTCGAAATCAAGTTGTCATTCGTTTGAAACCGTTGGCCGTATCAAGATGTGATTCGTACAGCCAATACTTCTGGCCTGCAACCAGCGGGCTTAGCGAAGCATATCGAGCTTTAGCCGGGCGTGGCGCAGGAGTTGTTTTCGGCGTCCAACTTACTTATAACGAAGTTTATTAGTTAGCGACGCTGTTAATCAATAAAGCATGACAGCATAGCTTACACGGCCCCCCTTTTTAGTTTCTAATATCATATCCGCAAAAGCTTCCAGGCCGTAAAGAACGACGGATTGTATGCCTCGCCAATTATGTGTTAGTGTAGTTAACAAGTTTGGTAGCAAAAAGGAGATAGGATATGTTGTGTGGTAGTTGGTTAACAGTACCTAGGTAGATAAGTAATTACCCTGCACCGCTAAATGCTTGAGCTCTTGAATCCGCCCTGAAACTAGACGCGCTGTTAGCACCTAGGTTTGTCAGCCAATCGTCATAAAAGCCGTGAGAAGTAACAGCGGTGGCAATCATGAATTTGTTGACACTCCTATTAAAGAATACCTGGGCAAGCTCACTAATCAAGGTCATTTTTGTAAAATTTAATTATTGTATAATGGAGATAATGGAAAGTGCAAATTTGAGTAACATGGTCTACTGAATCTTATTAACACTAATGTTTTTATACTGGCTTCTTTTGAGCAGGAATAAAGTAAGTGAATGAATGCAGCAAGAAATTCTTGTTAATACCTGAAGGCGATGATTGTGGCGCGAAGTGTGGCAATCAAACAAAGAGTAACGGTCGGAAATGGTGACTAATAACGGTCGCGTCGTCCATCTAATACGGACAAATGAAAATTAACCCCCAAGAGACGCGTCTAATAGCACCAATGAGACAGACTCGATACAGACAGAGTGGGCAGTTGACACGGCTAGTATATATGCAGATGCTGCACTTGCGAACTATATTTAAAACCTCTTCTTTCCTCAACATCATTATCCTACACCTAATTCAATCAACTGTTCTAGCGCGTGCCAATTCCTCTTCTTCGGTACCTCTCTACACAGCATTAGCGCCATGGAATTTTCCATGTCGATAAAGACGTAACCAGCTATCTTGTCCATCCGTGCGTCATTTCTCATCGTATCAGTCGGCAAATCATGTCTTGCGAAACTACCAGATGCGGCTAAGTTGAAAGACTTAAGAATGTTAACCAGTATTATTGGCGTCTAGACTCTACTGCGATCATAAGCTCACAAGATAAGATTCTAGCGACATGATAGAAATGATATGCTCTCTAAGGCAACTACGTTATTCACAGTGTAAACTAGGCTAAGGTTACCTCACCTCTTCCTAGTTGTAGCTGAATTTCTGACCGACAAGCTCTTCGCTAAGTTTCCACAGCTTTTCTACCCATTTGAGGATCCGTGGCGTGAAGGGCCAGCTCGTTAATCTGGATGTTCGTAAGGTACGCCGGCGCTCGAGCCGTGATATCAGGATCGATAGCGGCTGTGATAAGGGTTGCGCTGATCTACGCGTATGTCTTGAAGCGAGGCTCGTTGAAAACAAACCCCCGCCCCGTGTTTCGCTTCGCAATCTCGAAGATATCGTCATGGTCGTCAATAACTAGGTGTGAGCCGAGGTTGGTATCGAGATTCGAGCTGGGATGAACGGCGAATTGAGACGACCCGATGCGCCTGCAGCCTCTTGGACAGGCCGCCCACGGGTCATATATCTTACTGTCGAAGAAGTTGTGGTTGAGGAAGCGAAACGGACTGATGTGGTAGCCGTGGCTGGTGAGATTGACAACACGGGGCGCTACGTTTATCATCGGTTTTGGCAACAGCAGCAAGCGCCGGTGCGAGCAAGTCCATCAGGAGGAACGGAACGAGCCGACATGGTTGCCCGAAAGCTACAGCTCGATACCCAACTTATCGACAGTGTACTCTTTCATGCCTATGTTTCCGGCGCTGTTGATGAGGACATCGATCCGAGAACCTGTCGCGTCGAGTATCTCGGGGGCTGCGCGGCAGACCGAGTCTCGGTTCGAGAAGTCGACCTGGACATAAGTATTAGTCTTGACGCTAGATTCGCAGAGCGCAGAAAGTAGAGGCTCGACTTTGGCCGGCGTCCTCGACGCAATAACGATATGGCCGGGCGAGGCGCGAGCCAGCGGTATAGTAATTGAGCTGCCGATAATTAGTGGGCTATCCCGCGCCGACGATACCTAACAAAGGTGCGGTCTTGGACCTGGTCTCCAAAGGTCTCGACGATCTGCTCGCTCGTGGCCGTAGCGTCGAATTGTGGCATTGTCACGGTGGTTATGAGCGAAGGGTTTATGGTTGCCCTTGTGGGTGCGGCAGTCGTTTGAAGAAGGCAGCCGCTTCATCGCCAGGAGGAGTCTTATGCAATTGAGGAGTGGGCAGGGAGGTAGGCTCGCAAGCGGAATAAAACGACACGGATTCACGGCGGTTAGGTATTCCAATGGCAGGACGATCTCTGCCTGTTGTAGGTAAGTACCTTTCCTAAAGCGCGACGTGTTTGCATAACGCATCTGCAGGCTGTAGCCAAATACAATGTACGGTACCTGACCTTACCTACCACCTAAGGTTAGGTACATGTAGATTAGGTACAGGTCATTGCCTACAGCCTGCAGGTCAGGTAGCACAGCAGAATTGACGTATCCATCGCAGTATGGTGCTATGATACATGATACTTAGGTAAGAAGACGGCACCCATCGCCCGTGATTCGACCACAAGTTGTAAAAGTACAACAGGAATCACCTTGCGGCTCTATTTGGGGTCCCATTGAACTGATGCCATTTTAGCATAGTTCAATGACGGCTCTGACTTATTAACCTAGGTACCACATCCATTATACATGCAGTATATGCAATGCATACCAACTACTAACTGAGAGGTCAATATATATCCCCCGCGCGATCCCCAAAACTTGCTACCGCAGCAATCGGGTTCCCAAGTCGTCTACTTTTCCTGGCGATTTCGACTTGAACAGATCACAATACACATCGCCAAACGGAAGCGGGAAGTTCTGTCTTGCATGCCATGCTATACGCGCAAACAAAAGGTATAAGCCCGGCCCAGAGATACCTAGTCTGTCTGTGCCGGAGGTCTGGACTACATGTACTTCCCGTGTTGGCCACATCTAGATTATATGCTAATGCGTCTTCTATGATAACAGTATAACTGATCACCAATATCCTTGCAAGCTCTATTCCCAGCGCGGACGCCCCGAACTGCCTATGCGTTTACCGGCAGAACCAGCCCCCACAACCCTCCGTGTCCCAGATAGCAACCCCTTCGAACCAACTAGACGAGTGGAAGGGAACCAATCGTCGAGCCACAGACTTGTCCTATCCGCAGCGCGAGTCGCCTGGGTCAGGGTCTTCATTTCCCCATCGCCGAGTCATTTGGGTACGTTAGGGGCGGCCGATCCGATGTAGTGGCTCTGGTCGAAAATGTGAGTGAAACCTAAACTGTGTTGTTTATTCTTTTGATACTCATCGTACACTTTGCATTCCAGCTCTTCACACCTGAAAAACTCGAGTTCGAATCACTTTTAACAATATCTACCACTGTACACATTGCCATCACCGGATCATGTTGACAAAACTAACCCGCGAAGTCCGTCTTCTTCCTTGCATCCAAATTTACCCCATGGATCAACTGGCTCACGAACACCCGAACAAACGACTCCTCGAACAAGACAGTTCAAGGAAAACATATTCTCCATGATCTCGCTTCTCCCACTGGGGTGCTCTTTGTCGCCATCGCCGAGCATTATCTCGAAGGGTCAGTTCGAAAACATTAGAACAGGAGAGCTCAAGGCCGATGATACGTCCTAACGTCGCTCTGCCTTGTGAGTTGTGCTGTCATCAATTGAAGCCCGCTGACGTCAGTGAGCACTCTTTGTATCGTCTTCAAAGTCTTGGCTGGCTGAGATGGGCGTATGGGCTGTTGACTAATTCCGCTGACTACTTCCTTTTAATCGTATAGCTAGGCATCCATGACAAACTGGTGCTGCGAAAGTCCGCTCTACCAACCAAGGCAGCTAGAACAGTTCATGAGGCGCTCAAGGCCATGCCGAGCTGTCTAAAACTTATCTTTCTCGTTTAGTTCTTTGTGACTGATGTGCATTGGTGTGACCCCTTCCTCACCCCGCACTTGTTTGATAAGTCTGAGGCTGACAGGCCGGATCCCCAAGGGTTCAAGATTTTATACATACCTTCATTTATTAGTACCTATCAGAAATGATGGTGTTGTGATGAGCCGTCATGAATCGGTTACATAGGGGCTCAAGAGTAACAACAATTTCAGCGCAGGCTTTTCGTATGTCAGAAAGAGCCACGCCTCTGATACTGTCCATGGTGTACGCCGGAGAAGGGAGGAACTGCGAAGCGTACTAACATACTCTAAGGAAAAGTACGGCAAATTCCACATCAGAATCTTGACGAACTGGGCTCGCTTGTCCGGGTGCAACATTATATATTCGCCGTAATGGGTTATCTCTGCTAGGGTGAAATAAACGCTGCCTGGGAAAAGCCCAGTCACAGTGTCTAAGTGGCGCAAAGGATCGGCTTTCACACGAAGGTCGTTTCCTGGTCCTCTGTTATGGATCAGCTTGAATTGGAAACGAGGCGCTGCGCCTTATGCAGTTTATACGTTTCTACCAGGTATTTCGGCTATCGTCTTGTCTGCTAGGTATTTGATTTGGAGAGAAAGCAAGGGTAAGGGAGATACCGTCGTGTTAACTCTGTTTTGCATAGTATACTCTGCCGAAGAGTAGGCTGCATCCCATTCTCTCCCTACGGATTGCACGCGGATAACGTACCCTAGATACATCTTTTACCCGATGCCGACGCTGTAACTGATGCCTCTGGCGGGTTTCTAGAGCGCCTCCTCCGAGCTCTCGAATCCGACTACGATCCTTTGTTAATACAGAAGACTTACGACGCGTTTTGCAGCGATTTCATTTCTGCATTACCATCGGTGTTTAGTTTAAAGCCTAATAAGCAGTGGGACAGCTCTGTTCCACGGATTCCTCTGCAGAGAGAACTCTTCCACCTAGCCCTT
Source organism: Xylaria castorea (assembly GCA_022495115.1). Taxonomy (NCBI): domain Eukaryota; kingdom Fungi; phylum Ascomycota; class Sordariomycetes; order Xylariales; family Xylariaceae; genus Xylaria; species Xylaria castorea. Next base: position 217,889 of record MU382682.1, read on the forward strand.
TCCGAGTTTTTTTTCTCTATGTTCAGATCAGCATTTCTACCCGCACAAGGCTTTCTTCTAACTCTCTCTAACTAGAATCAGATGCTCTGGATGTCACATAAAAAATCACTAGTGGCTTCTGCGCTTGGTCTGCTTTCCAGCGTTTTACGGCTACAAGTGATTCCTAGCACACTCTGCCGAAGCTTCTGCGGTTGCAGCAGCGTCACATTCTCCATCACAGGGAATGGCTACAGCTACTCGCGATAACTGCGTACTAGCAATCAACGATGCTGTCTCTCGCCTGCAAACACTGTCCGAAGTGAGTAATATGGCCGAGGTTGGTATACCGTACTTGCGTTCGGGAATCGTTCATTCTTGCTATCATCGCGAATCCAGAGCCATGACACCTGAGACTCTCTTCATCTCGCCTACCAGTAGCTTTCGGCCTCTGTTGGCATTGTCTTTTGTGGTAGCATTGACGGCATTTCTAGTCTATTTGTACTATTAATTGCTTCTCCCAAAGCCGCTCCACCTAGTTCCATTCAACTATGAAGCTGCAAGATCTATCCCCGATGACTCTGCGTTGATAGAACGTGAGCTCAAGACCACTAGGGAGTTCAGCATGTGGTTTAGCGAAAACAAGTCGAAAAGTTAGTCCAAGTCGCCAATCTTCCAGGTATTTATTTGCCAGACCAATTTTTCGCTGCCGTGGATCTTGGTGGGGGTGACTGTTATCGTGAAGCCTAAGACATTTTGATGCGACGACGCACTGGAATTTGAAAAGCCTTAATTCTTCAATTGATGCTATCTATACAAGGGGCTAGGCAATTTTTCATGCCCGATTTTATAAGACGGACGCTGATTTTTCGGGCACGACGACATTTCCGGCGAGACCTCATAACGCCAAGTTTTTCTAAACATCACGATGGGGCCCCTTTGCTTATCGCGAGAGCTAGCCAGAAACTGACCTAATTGCTCAAAACCAAGATAGAACTCGCCGAAGCGAAGAACGACCTTTTCTCCAATCTCTCCGACTATTGGCACACGACACTCGAATATTATCGTGTTATTCTCTGCATTTTGGCGAGAACCTCGAGGAAAAAGCACTAATAGAGCCCCAAGTGGCGCTCCTCTCCGTCCGGACTGGAAATACCGAAAAGGTCTTAGGACGAGCCCGCACCGTTCCCCGAAGCTAGATTCAGCGAGTTTTTGGTTGCCAGCCGTGCAAGAAGCACCTCATATTTTGGAGAGAATAGCCGTTTGTTTGGTGGACTCTAAGACTAAGTTCTTGGTGGTGGCCCTTTGTGTATTCCGATGCTTTATTGAATTTGGTCTTCATCATGGCGGATTGCTCCGCCATAGTCGAAAGTTAGCTCTGGTACCCCGATCGCAATGAGGTTAATCGACCTGATCGTCCGATAGATGTCCGTTCATTCATTCGGACAACTTCGTTGCGGTTAGCTGCTAGCGCTATTGCGTGGGTTGGTTCGCATTCGAGGGTATATGAAAGTGTTGTCGTAGATGTTAAGTGCGCTTCGCGATTGGTATTTTGGTAAGGATAAATATATGTGTTGTTGGTATGTTAGAGTGGCGTTGCGTATATTTTTTCCGGCTTGGGCTGCCTTAGAATTGCGTCGGTAGGTTCGTTCGAAGGTGAGGTTAAATCGCCGCGCTCCTCGCTTCAGCTGTGTAATGTTTGGATTAAGAGTGAGCGGGTATTCCTCGTTGTTACTATCATGCGCAAGGTCGAGTCTTAGTCGGCGACGTGCTCCTGTTGTAAAAACAAAAAAACATATTTTGCAGTAGCGCTGGTGTTTTCGCTTTGCTATCTAGAGTGCCTTGAATCGCTTGCTTAACGGTATCCCGAACTGTCTCTCAGAATGTTATCATCTCGTACGCCCTTCTCGACTAATGCGGCTATATCAATATTTGCTAGAGCGGCTGCAATGCCGTCTTTGATCTTCTCACTAATAGCGCTTGGCCTTTTTTATTATTTGGGTTAGTGTTAGGAGTATTAAGAATTGCCTTGCCTTAGAGGTGTTTGGTACGTTTCCTTCTTGCTAGGTTTAGGCGTTTAGGCGCCGGAAACAGATGATCCAGCAACATAACCTTATGCACGCGCCAGTGGAAGCAACAAAGTTGGTTTAACAAAATCTTTGCCAACAAAGATCACGTACTGCCGCAGCAACTGAGAATGGCCCTTGATAATTATGAAGCAGGGAAAGTTGAGTTAGTACTTTAGGACAGCATTTTATGCTTTAGAACATGTCGCCAGCCTTCGAAAAGGGGAGACGATCTTGATCCAATCTGCAACTAGAGGCCTAGGATTGGCGCTAATACAGATCGCACGCATGAAAGGGGCCGAGATATTCGCCACCGCCGGCACCACACCCAAGATCGCTTTTTCGTCAATCACGTTGGGTTAGCTAAAGATCACGTTCTAGAATCCTGTGACTCAGTGGCCCTTGTGCGCAAAGCAAAGGCGACAGCAAAGGGTGGCTTTGACGTACTTTTAAGCACTGGCACCGGAAGTGACCTGTTGCGCAGTGATTTTTAGGCCCTGGCACCTACGGGACGACTGATTAACCTCAGTAGAGTTGATGTGGTCGGCGCGCGATATTGGTCTCGAACTCTTCCAGCGAGGCGCAACTTTGTCTTCGTTCGATCTCAATGTTGTAATAGATCATGACCCAGCGCTAGGAGCGCACTTGATAAAAAGAGTTAACGAGCTATATTATCACGCTGGCCTCACTTTACCAATCAAGCCTTTCTCAGTCTCCAACGTGGCGCACTTGGACCAAACACTGTCGAATTTCTCGAAAGACACAACACATTAGGAAGATGGTCGTCTTATTCAGAACTCAGGGTCTCTTGTTAAAGTAGTTCAACCACTACTAGCGGCCAAATTCGACTCAGAATCACGTTATATAATTGCCAGGGAGTTTAGAGGACTCGGGAGAGCCAGTATTAGTTGGATGGCCAATCGTGGCGCTTAAGACTTTTTCGTTCTCTCGAAGAAAAGGGGCAAAAATCCGGCTGCCAGAATGCTCGTTCACGATCTATCGGCCCGCATTATAGTCATTGAGGACGTAGTCTGCCATATTAGCAATAAAGAAAACGTTGTAGTCGGTATCAATAGAGCGTGCTCGGGTAGACTCGCAGTCAGAGGTCCACGCAGCGCTGTCGCTCTCCGATTTATCTTTCGGCAAGCTCAACATTAAGCAGTTTCAGAGCAGAGTTGCCGCCAAGACCTAGGGGACTATTAATCTCCATGAAGCCTTGGTTGGGTCGTCTTTGGACTTCTTCGTTATGTTAATGTCAACGGAATTCATCTGGGCGCCCCCGAAGCAGTCATCCTACATCGCAGCCACGACCTTCCAGGAGCATTTTGCCCGCTTCCGCCGGCAGATGGGCTTCCTGGCCTCGACGATCGCATACAGCCTAGTAAGCAATGCTAACTCGGACTTCAAGCAGAGTTCTTTGGGAACACATGACATATATGTCCGAAACAGGGCACTAACCACGACCGAGTGGAACGTGCTGGCAACTATCGAGCCCGCTTTTCTGGACCCAGCCACCGCCGCTGAAGCAGGTCAAAGACACGATGCCATATCGTCAGCGAACTACTTTACCTGCTTTGACCCAGCAGCGCTAGCATCGCTGACCTCGCCAAGCGTGCCGCAGTAGTACAGCAACCGTCGGCCTCTCTCATCACACGTGCCATGAAGGATTCCCTGGCCTCTATCGAGGCTGGCAATGGTGATGGCGAAGGTACCAACGGCGCAGCATCGGCGTGCTCGCCAGTCCGTCTTCGTCACGCCTATGACGAAGCCATTAAAGCAGATTCGGAGAGGCGAAATGACGCGATCGAGCTTGTCACGCATGACATAGTTGCAGTCATTGCTAAAATGCTGTTCATCGACATTATTAATGTAGATCCAGCCAAGAGCGTTGCGGACCACGGCATGGACAGTCTCATTGCCGCAGAGCTGCGTCACTGGTTTCACCAGGCGTTAGGGGGGACCAACCTGAAATGGTGGACCTCCTAGATGGGAAGATCAGTATAAGGCACCTGGCCGAGAAAATTGCTGACGAGGGATTGAGTGGCTCTTAAGCGCAGTCGAGAGCAGCAACAAGAGACGAGTGTTGATGGCGATGATTTGGATACTCGGCGCGTTTTAGTGCGTGGCGGGTTAAGTACTTCCCTAACCTAAGTTAAGACAGTGGATCTGGAAGGTGTTAAATTTACCACTGTGTTAAAAGATTGGCGTAATGTAATGGGTAATACGGAGCATTGGATAAATTAAGAGTGTTTCATAGTGGTAGGTTTAGTCTCAATCAATGACCATTGCTTTATGTTTTAACTTTAACATCGTAGAATGATTATATATATGCTACTAACTAAATAGAGCTCTAGGATAGCTTCTCTGCGTTTGTTTTTTATAACTCCTTAATATTTGTACTAAAACAACACCTTATATAATTGTTGTTACTTTTCCACTTTATTATACTTTATAGAAGTTTTAATAAGTTGCGGTTAGACGTAATAAGTTAAAGTGCACCATCAGCAACTGTCCAATTAGTGTATGCTGTATAAACGAGTAAGGCGGATTATTTAATCAGTTATTTCTCGAAATATGCGTTCCATAACGCCATATCTTAGATCTAAGATGTTGTTATGTGTTGTTTTAGGAATAGTAACAATGCTGTAGTCGATGGCTTTACCGCGCTGTTTCGATCTCCAACAATTATTTAGCCAAGCGGAGGAAGCTGTAGTCCCAATCATCATGTCAGATTCCACAAAGAAAACGTGAACTCTGAGCGGCAAGATAGTGTGCTGCTCCATCTCAGCCTGCGCCAACAAGAGCACAAGCTTGTCGTAATTAACCCATGTGCCCCAACACCCCGGATACTCGTCACGCTTTAGTAGTAGAAGGGCATCTTGACCAATGCCCCTTACATCCTCATAAGTAATTCGACGGAAAATCTCGGAGGCCAAGCTCTCCTCTAGGGCAACGGCGTCTAGATCAGCACCCGTAGCTACTGGATTTGAGCGTCGACCCAGGGATGGCACGAGTTCAGCAAGAATTTCGCGGTAGTAGAATGCCGAATCCATAGTGCCGACGAACTGAAGCAGCTGGTTAAAGCGGCCGACAAGACTGTTGGGCAAGAGTCCATCGAGTTTAAGGGTTAAGACACCCGAGTGGGAGGGGTGAACCCACGGGGCACAGAGGGCGACATACGGACGGGTTGGGTGCAGCAAATAGCGTAAGTAGAGTAAAACGTTCATAACGTAAATAGAACCGCCGCTATAGCCGAGAACAACAACGTGTCTGATAGCGAGGTGTTGCAATAAAGCCTCGACAATCTTCAGCCAGACGGTGACTCGATCGGGTAGTAGCACATCAGTGGTGCCACCAAAACCGGGTCAGTCTGGAGTGATTATACGCACGCCATGCTGTTGAGCAAGTTTGTCCTTGGTCGTGAGCAAAAAGCGGCTAAGGCGGCAGTCGGCTTTTGAATAGTTATCCTTGCCTTCCCATCAGAGGCCCACAGAACAACAGAACATGCTCATCAGTGCGGTGGCCGAAGTCTGCGTAAGTTACGTTGAAGTCTGCTTGCCGGCAGGCGTTGGGCGGCAGCTTGAACATTTGATGAAAACGCTCATTGTCTAGATACCTAGGCACTGCGGCATTTCCCTCGCTGTTGTTCATCACGTTAACGATGATTCAAATATTTTCTACAGAAAGAAAGGAGGCTCGAGAAGTCGCAATTGTGTTGTAAAGGACCAGAAGTGGCTAGATACAAGGGTATTGCCAGATCACCGGCGTCAACCCGCAGCTAGACAGCACGTAATGCACTCTCGCTACCAGGACTTGTATAAGAAAAGCCATTGAATGCAACTCTTGAACCCCTAAAACATGAAAACGTAAGGCTTAAGTTGTCGGCTCACGGGTGATTACGGAACAGAATGCCACGTAAAGGTTTACGAGATGCAAGTGAAGCCTTCTATCACTAAGCGGGTGACTAAATGTAGCCCCTTTTCCCCACACACCATGCATTACTTTGCAACGCTGTATTAGAAATACGAAAGTCCAAATTTACATTTTAAGCCTTCCTAACTGGAGCCCTTTAAAGCACAGCGCCACCACTTAACTTGACAAACATTGTATCTGTATTTACCCCGCCCGTATCAACCCTTTTTGTTGTCATTAAGCTAATGGGATTTCTTGTGGGCGGGGTTTGAACTCGTCTCTAACACTTACTACCCGGTGAGCTTCAACGCTGGCTCTTTTCGAGCAAGCCAGACCTAGTGCGGGCTCGCTCCATTGAACCTATGATAGACTTATTTATATCTAGCCCGTAGCCGTGAAAGATGGGTTTGGCTTCCAAGCTGTTGACAATCAAATACATAGCCACCTACTTATACCATTTGATTAAGCTTTCACCATCATGGCTCAAGTAGTTGCCGTTACCGGTGTTATACTTGCAGCTGTCGGGGTTGCAGTGGGTTTTAGCTCGGTAAATACCTTCCCTTCCGCAGAATCTATAATTCTAGCTCTAACTAATTCTCTTTTTTGGTCTCCTTGTAGCTAGTGGTAGCACTAAATGACGGCGATGGCACCCTTAAAAGTAAGGAACACTGGATGCACTGCACCATCCGAAACGAAACGCAGTTCGATATCTTATACAACTAGTGTTACAAGGGCTTGGTTTCAAGGGCTTGGAAAAGTGTTCATATTAATAATAATCATCTAGGGCGTTAAGGGGGCCATGAGGTCTAGTCCTTCCTTTGGGCTAGGCGGCGACCTTCGTCTCTATATGTAAAAGCTTCGCTTTCGTTCCTCGCTTTCGTATAGCCTGTATCGGGTGCGATCAGGTTATCACGAGAACGCGCGGGAGCAACGCGGGTGCGATCAGGTTATCGCGAGAATGCGCGGAACGGGTACGGGAGCCAGCCTTGCCGCTCATATGATTATATACATGAATTGGAGTTCTAGGCCCAAAGGGTTTCGGGTGCCTGAGGCAGCCCCAATCCCTTGGGTGGTCCGTGTGACAACTAGGCTTACTAGGATTCTGGCACGTACTACGAAGCGCCCCCGCAGAGGATTCCCAAGTTCTCGGCTGGGGTTTTCTCCGTCTGTAATAAGACAGGTTTTGCCGGTGTATTAGGAAGAAATTCCTAGAAGGTCATGCTAGATAATAATACCGTCTTTCACTTCTTGTATGATGAACAGTTTTCCCTTACTTAAACCAGGATAGGAGTCCTAATATCTTGGCTAGGGATATACCGATCCTGTTTTTAGCAGCCGCAAGTCGACTGCTGTAGAGTCAAATGGCACTCATAAGGATGGCTATGATGTTTCCACTGAGTGAGGTTGCAGTGGTAGATCTACTAGTTACGAAGGAAAGGATGCGAATGAAGACCTCACGTATTTCATTGTTGAAGCTACCTCTGTCACTGGAAGTTATTCTACATTTACTATTCAGAAAAGCGAGATTAAGGGCTGGTAGGATCTTTAGATCCATCGACAAATAACTGATCTTACAAAAGAACCTTGATACCGCTAGGTATAAGTATCGGGTAGAAGATCTCCCGCTATAAATGTGGTTAAAGTAGCGGGATAAAATAAGTAAGCACAAGGGGACCTAAAGCAATTGCACTTTAACAATCGTTGTAAGGTTGACTTATTTAATTTATATTTTGCTTTAACACTTAAAATTATACTGCCTGTAGGAAACCATACTATATTAATTGTTAAATATACGTTTAAAGCAGATAATAATATAATGCTATTTACTTTAAACAAACCAATATTAAAATATTAAATATAAATAAAAATTTATAATTACACATATTACACAACAAGCATCTGCAACTCTAATAACAACGTCATGTTAGCAAAGCCATGGCCTAGCACTAAGGCTTGATTACATACTTCTTTAGCGTCCAGTATGCGGCGAGCTCACTTAAGAACCCTGTAGCTTCTGCGCTAAACTTTGAGGCAATCTCTCCCAGTGCGCTGAGACTTAATTCTCCGGCTTGAGCAGCTAGGAAGGAAGAGAGATAGACCGCTGCCCCTGCCGCGAGCGTATTTCGAAGTGTCTCGTAGAGGTATCGGCCAATCGTAACTTCCTCGAACTAAGCTTGTAGCTGGGGATCCTTGATTGTTCCCACGATTTGTGTCTCGACGAGGATGGCTAGAGGAGTAGTAAAGCCGGCGCCGAAAGCGGCGCCCATGGGACCACCTATCCATGCACCTATGATAATACCGCCACAGACGATGCTAGAGTTTGCGCAAAGCGCAACAGCTCGCTTGGCGTATTCCTAAGAATAGTATGTCAGACTAGGGACGGCGGTGTAAGGAGCTACTAAAACAAAAACATACTTCGTTGCCTGCCAGGGCGTGTATACCAGCCACAACGAATCCTACAAACGGAACGCGTTCGAAGAACTTGGTAACTGCTCCCTCTCGATCGAAAGAACCATCGCTGCGAAGCACGTTACCTTTGCCTTATATGCAGATGAAGATCCTGACCCAAGGGGACAGGAGAACGCTATAGGATAGACTTACTGTTTCTCGAACATGAGGCAACCGTCACTAACCACGAGACTTGTCACTAAATCAATCTCGCTGGCGTTCCAGAAGTCCCCATACCACCAATGGTTACCCTTAAGCTCCGCCTTGAGAAGAAGAGAATTGGCAGAGGGCTGGATCGAGATATTGCGAGCGCTGTAATAGAAGTGTCGGCCCGTGGCGAGATCGCCATTTTCATTCTCGTAGTACTCATTAAGATCAATTTCGGAGTCATAAAACAAACCATCGTACCCAATGCAGAAGGCCTTCAGTGTCCCTCCCTCCAAAGAAAAGCAACATGCGCTAGTCAACAAGGAGCCGCTGCTGTAAGAGGCAGGTTATACAGTTAGCTCTCCGCTTGGGCATTCAAACTGCTTCCGGTGGGAATACAAGCGGTTTCTGGAACTCAAGACTACCATTCTTGTTGGCAACACATAGGTTCAGATCGAATATAGCCTTGACTGGTGGCCCGTCGCGCCGGCAAAGACTTATAGATATCTTCGATCCACAGAGCTGCAGGTTGTCTGCGCCGTGGGAAAAGCTTTTGTTGGCCAGCGAAAACTTGCCATCGGAGTTGCCGATGACCGTATCAAGGTCAAGGGATGTCGGTCTCCAGTTCCCGTCCCAGTCGCGGCACTCCGCTTGCAGGATACTGCCGCTAATACGGATACCACGTGAGGTGGATTGAAAGGCCATTGTCACTTGCCAGGTTCGCTTAACAATTTGAGCAAAGAGTTAGTGAGAGAAACTGAGAAGAGAAAAGTCGGAAGGAAGAGAGGGCTACCATTCCTTATATACGCGAAAGGTGTGAAAAATGAAAATAGCTAGAAAAACGGAACGTCGTGTGAAGTAGAGGAAAGATGGAAGCAGGTACCCAAGCTGCCCAAACCCCTGGGCTGCGTATTAAGCAAATGGTGGGTTAGGAGATGAATGCTGCAAGATGCTTTACTGCTGTACCGGGCGCATGTTACGCACCAAACGGTATTCTTGGAAGAAGCGAGCGAACTTAGGTTAAGTGGCATCTATCAACGCACCCTTGGAGGCTAGTCTCATAGCAGTCACAAAGGGAAACAAGCGACGGGATAGCTGCATGGAGATCAAAAGTGACCCCGACTAAAATAGGTGTAGCCACCAGGATTGGTACCCCAACCCGGTTCGTTTAATTACGCGGCTTACTTTCTTATACGTTTGTATACAATTTTTGTTTTACTACTAGTTTAACCCGGGTTGTTGAATGGGCTTTGTACGATCGTACGTTTAAAGTAGGTGGATAGAATATTTCATATTATACTATATTTGTCTATCTAAAAGGTAGGAAGGAAAAGCTTCGTACGATGCAAAGTTCTTACTTAAGGTAAGAACTTCTGCTAGCGTACGAAGCTAACAAAATAGGAAATAAGAATAAGGGTAATTACGTGTGCACGTACGGCTAACACTGTATAACACATATATTAATACACCGTACGCCAATGTCCATAAGTGCAGTTAATGCTAATAGTTCTAACACGGGTGATATTAATAATTATTTTTAAAAATAGTGGCTGGACTTTTTATGTAGACCTAGCCCCCTCTTATAATCGGGAAAGGGGTAAACCGAGCAGAAGAGAAGCGAAGGATGGACTAGGGCAATACTGGCTCCTTTTTCCTTTGATTTCTCAAGATTTAACAACACTTTTTATTGGCATTTAATTTTTACACCGGATGTAGAAGGCAAGAATTCCTTGGTACCAGAGTTGCATATGATACTTGGCCCAGGCAAGCTATATACAACATGGAAATTTCGATCGTTTATTACTTGCATGACTTATAAGGTAGGTTTTAGTTATAGACGCGGTGTTCGTATGCAGGGTTTGGAGTGTAAAGGGTTACGACGAGCCGTGTTGTAGTTATAGCAAATCAACTAATGTTAATACTTAGCTGATATAACTAATGTAAGGACTTAGTATATAGAGGGGCGCGATACTAATCTATCGATATATTGACATACGCCTCGACCCCGGCTAGCACTGAAGCAGTAGTTATATAAATACGTTCCACGTCGTATATACACACGTAGGAGGACCATGGTGCCGTCAGGGTCCTCCTCGCCTGTCCTTCCTGTTAAGCACTGCTTGTTTCGGCTCTGTCACCCCGAGAGCGATTTTGGCATTCCGCAGTCGATGCACGAGGAGCCTCAAATGCTCCAGCACGACCTCATTCTCCTCCTTTTAGTCTTGGATATATACGACCGCCTCGTGTAGGACCTCGGCTTTATTTATCCTGGTTGGAGACTGCAGAGGCCCGCTGCCACCGCCGCCGCCGCCCTCGGCGCTGTTGCCCGAATTGACGACGGCGCCCGGCTGATTCGGCCGGCGCTGGGACTTCATCTTACGTCGCGCCTCGATGCAGTCACGCAGCGCGTTGAACCGCTCATTGAGGCCTGCTCGATAACGCTTCTCGACGGCATAGTGCTGCCGCTGGCGCTTCTCCGGGTGTTGGTTGACGTCCCATGCGCCGCTGTCGGGCGACGACGATGATGGTTGCGCCTGGTCGGGCGACGCGGCCGGCGACTGGCCCCAGCCGTCCGCGTAGGCGGAATCGATCGCGTGGGGCGACGAGAACAGATTGCCCTCGCCCCCGACGGGAACAAATTCGTCCTGGTAGAAGTGACTACGGCTACGTTTGGCATTGGGAACTTCTCTGGGAATTGCTGCTCGGACCTGGCGACCTTGGCGAGGGTAGACCGCTGGAGGATCTATCAGCATGGTACGCTGCCACTGGTGGGCGTGGCGTTCTGGGACTGCAGGCTGAATAGGCGGGCAAACTCCTGTTTGGCGTTGCAAGCGGCTAACGACATCTCTGTTAACAGAAGGGGATCGATTGCCATGTGTTCCCCGCTCGCGGAACCGCCCAACAAGAACGTATCCGGTTCTCGCTCGGTGCTTAGCGAACTTGGGTTTACCACCGGCGCCGGCGGCGGTGGTGACGGTGGCGGTGGCGGTGGCCAAGAAGCACTCGGCTTGAACAGGTCCAAGTCAATGTCGTCGTTTAATAGGAGCGCCTTGAAGGAAGCGTTGAGGTGGTCCCTCCTACTAGGGATGCCCGAGGAGGGGAACGGGCTGGACGCTATGATGGTGGACGGTTAGCATTTCAAGTTGCTAGCGGGTTCAAGATTCCAACCATGTCGTCGGCGTCCTAACTAATGTCCCTGGCCTTAAATACGTATTGCCCTTCCCAAGGAAGAATTTACCTACAGAAGCAGCCGCCATGGCATCGGTCACTGTTATCATGTCGTTTCTGCGGGGTAAACGAGGGGCTCTGGAGAGACGAAGCGAGCTGGAAAAAACCTGGGCAAACAGAAAGTCTCGTGATATCTAGCCAATTAGTCGGCGCAAGCGATCAGCGAGCTTCCCACGGGGTACAACACAATAATACGCAAAGGGTTGTTATCTCGCATCTCGCGGGTAGCAGCGCGCTCCCGTCAAAGCTGAAAAGCATCGAATATATCAAGAGCTGGTTCGTCCGAGTAGCATATATATATGTAGCATGCTCGGCTGAATAATCCATGGTTCCGAGGAGCGGGGGCTAAGCCAATAAATGCCGTTACTTATGGTAGTGCTCCTGCGTCGCAACCACAGCGAGGTTAGGTAATGCAACATAGTGGCGTCGTTGGTAAGCCAAGTGAGAAGCGCAAAATATAAGGAAGCAAGGATCGTCGCTGCGGGAAGCTGTATATGTAATTAAAAACGAAGGCATATGTATGGATTCATGTTTATGCATGGTTGATCAAGTCCGTTATCGAGACTGTTAAAACAGGGGTATTTTGGTCGACGTACCTAATACCAAAGTGTTAAAAGGACAGGGGGTGGACCGGGGGGGAGACCAGGTCGTTTTCTCACACATCATGTTTTCGTACTCACACATCAAACTAACCTTATTTGGCAACATTTCCGTGGCCTCACGCTTCCCGCTCTTATTTTAACTAAATTTGTATAAAATTTGCAGCAGGTCCTATGGATGTAGTAAGAGTTAAAAAACAACAGTCCGGCTTAGTTAGTTGCGCGGTTGCACGGTTACAAGTGTAAATAATCTAAGTATAACAAATTAGCTATAGCTGCTACTAAAATAAAAGTAATAATAAATTTAAACTAATAAATATAACTAATAATATTTATAGTTAATTTTGTTAGTAAGTTATACTTTTAAAAATATAAAGTTTATATAACTAAAAAGTTATACGTAAAAAAAAGTAGTAAAAAGTTTAATTTTATTAATTAAACTGTTATAAAAGTTTAAATCGAAAAAGCAATTAATAAAGCTAATTGTTAAGCTATATATAAGTAAGTTAAATAACTAAGTAAATTTTAAACTTTTTATAAAGTTTTATAAGCTTTAAAGGCTTACGCCCAAAAGCATATAGTTATTCGTATAAATATTGTTTTAACATTAACTGTTTTTTATTTTTTGTACAAATAGCTTTATATATTTATTAATTAATCTTTATATATGCTTTAAATATTAAGCTACTTAGGAAAAAAGGGGTAAAATAAAGCGCGCAAAAAGCTTTTAAATAAAGTTAAAAATAAAGCAATATTGTTTACTTTATATAAAAAATTAAGTTATATAATATATTAACAAAGCTTTATATAATTAATTAAATTATATAGCTTATATAATTAAAAAAATATAGTTTAAGCGCTTAAAAGATTATAAGTGTTATATAACTAAAAGTTATAAGTTTTAAAAAGTCGTATATTTTGTTGTAAAAGGGCAGCTAACGCAACTGCTATAAGGACGTACGTACTACGTACGTACGCCGAACATTAGCCGTAAAGCTATAACACGTATTTAGAATGCACAATTAGCACTACAAATAAAAGTAATCTTTTACATCCACTTTTTAAAATCTAGTGCATTACTTTGCGAAGCTATTGCGAACGTTTTATAAGCTAACCTTTAACATTTGTACAACTAAAAGGTTATAGGTTTTAAAAGGTTGTATGTTTTATACAACTAAAGGGTGCTTAAAAGGTTATAGCTAAAAGGGTTGTAGCTAAAAAAAAGTTGTAGCTTTTGTACAACTAAAGAAATAAGTGTACGAAAAAAAAAAGGTAAATTTAAAAGCTTTAGTATATATTTAAAGCTTTTCGTCCGAAAAGGTTATATAAAGTTAAACAGTATTATATAAGCTTTTTTATATAATTATTAAGCTTTTTTGTTGTTTGTTGTTTTTAACAACTTTTAGCTTAAAAAGTTTAGTTTTATATAAAAAATCTTTAGGTTAAAAAATAACGGGTATTTAAATCTTTGTATAAAAGCTATACTTAACAAAAAGCGCAAGCTAAATATAAGTTAAAAAAAGTAAAAAGTTTATAGTTTTCGTACGTAAAAGTAAAAGCTGTTATATAAAAAAAAGGAGTATAATAGCGCATTATTAATCGAATTATTGCTTATATAACTTAACGTTAAAGCTTTAATTTATATAATCTTTTTTTACTTATATAACTTAACGTTAAAGCTTAAAGTATAAAATAAAACATGTAGCTTATATATTTAATGTTAAAATTCCGTTATTTACTTTGTTAATTTGCTGCTTGTTAACTGTTGCTAGTTAACAACTAATTAATATTAATAAGTTATACTTTTAAAAATATAAAGTTTATATAACTAAAAGGTTATACGTAAAAAAAAGTAGTAAAAAGTTTAATTTTATTAATTAAACTATTATAAAAGTTTAAATCGAAAAAGCAATTAGTAGGGCTAATTATTAAGCTATATATAAGTAAGTTAAATAACTAAGTGGATTTTAAACTTTTTATAAGGTTTTATAAGCTTTTAAAGCTTGCGCCTAAAAGCATGTAGCTATTTATACGAATATTGTTTTAACAAATTTAGTTAAAAATAGCTAATTAGTTTAAAAATAGTTTATTTAGTTAAATTTAACTAATTAAATTTTAAACAAATATAATTATATAAATAAATTATAATATAAATAAGTTTATAGTTTATATATAAAGTAGCTAATTATAATTGTTTATAATTATATTTTATTATATTACGTATAATTTAAACTATATTTTTAAGTTTAATTTTTTAAAAAAACTAAAGTTTTATTAAAGTATGCTTAAATGTTTATATAAATTTAACTATATTTAAAGCAAACTAAAGCTTTATAAAGCTTTTAACTAAATAAAGCTAGTTTAATATATAAGTACGAAAACATAATGTATAAAAAAACAACCTAAGGAAAAAACTAACTAACCTATAAAAGTATAAGTCTTTAGCGCTATATTAGCAATTATTACTTTGTTAACTTATGTTTTTTTAAGGGGCGCTTTAGCTTAAATGCTTGCTAAGTTTTTTAATAGCTAATTAATTAACATGCTTTTAAAGTATTTAGCTTTTTATTAAATTTTACTGTTGTAAAAAGTACTATAAAAAACAAATAATACATTATAAAAGCGTGTAAAAATAATTAAGCGTTTATTATATTACTTTTGTTAATAAAAGTAATATAAACTTTTGTAAAAGTACTTAGGAAATTATTAAGCTAAATGTTAAAGGTTAACTTATAAAGCGTTTGTAGTAGCTTTGCAAAATAATGCATTAGATTTTAAAAAGTAGATATAAAAAATTATTTTTATTTATAGTGCTAATTATATATGCTAAATATATATTATAGCTTTATAACTAATGTTTAGCGTACATACGTAATATATACGTTTTTATAGTAGTTATATTAGCTGCTTTTTTATACTATTTTCTTTTTTTTTAGTTGTTAGTTTTTAATACTAATTTTTTATTGTTAACTTTATTATTAATAAATACTTTAGTACTTTTATAGCATAACTTTTATGCTATTGCTTTTTTTTGTTTATATTATTATTAAATATTTATATATTTATTATTAATTGTTTTACGTATAATTGCTTAATTAATTTTACGTATAACAAATAAACAATATAAAAATATTTGTAGTTTTTTTATTTTTCGCTGTTTTTTTTTTTTTTTTTTTTTATATAGTTTACAATTTGTTAATTTTTAACTAAAAATTTTTATAATTGTTTTTTTTAATTTTTTTTTTTGCTTATTGCACTTTAACTATTTTTTTTTTAGTTATTAAACTTATTATGTTTATATGTAAGCTTTTTATAAAAAAATATATTTTTAATATTAAAAAAAGCTAGTTATACTTTAATTGCAATATATTAGCTAATAAAAAAAAAAAAAAAAAAAAAAGCGCTAAAAATTACGTTATTAAAGCAAACATGTTTTATAGTTTTTATATTATTAAAATATATTTTAATTTCCGTTTTTATTGTTTATGCTTAAAAAGTTTTATATAAAAAACTAAATATATTTTTTGCTTTTGTAACTACGTTGTTTATTTTGCTGTTAGTTTTATTAGTTTTTTATAACTAATTGTTAAAAATAAATGCTAATTTTTTTATAAATTTTTAACAATTTAATAAGTATAACTTAAATTTTTATTATTTTTAGTATTATATTTAATAATAAAACCATTTGTTATTTTTAAAAACATGCTATTAATTTTACTACTTTTTTTTGTTTTTATATTGCAAACTTTAATTGCTATATATATATTATTATTAAAACAAGCTTAACTTTTTATAAAATTATACTAAAAAAAAAACGCATTATTTTTATAGCTTTTAATTTTAAACGTTTAACAATTATTTAAGCTAAATTTATTACTTTTTGCTGCTTTTTTACTTTTTAATTAAAAATAAACATTATAAGTTTTTAACGTTTGTTTTTTTATTTTTTATATAATATTTAGTAAAACTAATAGCTATTTAGTACGCTTTTAAAAATAAGCTTATAAGCTTTAATAAAGCTTGTTGCGCTTTTATTTTTGTTTAACTAAAATATATTTAAAACTTAGCTATTTATATACGTTTTAATTGTTATTTTATTACTTTTTATAACAACTTTAGCTTTATTTGCTTTAATAACGTTAATTAAACTATAAAGCTTTGCTATATTAACGTTAATAAATTTTTAAGTATTAGCTTTTTTTTAAAAAAAAAAAAAAGCGAGCTATTTGCAAATATTTTAGCAAACATTTTTATTAACTTTTTTTTTTATATTACTTATTATATTTTTTATTATATTTATATTAGTTTAACTATTTAAGCGTTAATAATAAAATAAATAGCTATATATTTAGCAAAACATAATATAATAGTTATTAATATTTAACTTAAAAATTTTTCGATTTTTTTTTATTTTTTTTATTTTACTTTATTAATTAATTAAATGTTTATTTTTTGTTTAACTGCTGTTTTATGCCCGGTTGCCGCTTGTTAGCAAACTTTTTTTTTTTTTTTTAATTAATTAGTTAATTAATTAATTAATTAATTAATTATTATAGCAATAGTTTACTTTTTTAAATTATTTTTTATTTTTTAATCAAATAATTAAACTAATTGTTTTATTAGTAGTTAACTTTAGTTATTTTATTTAATATAAAACTTTTTTGCTTTTTTTTTATACTTTATTAAAAAACTTTTTATATTTATTAAATGTTTTTTTAGCTTTTAAATATTATACTTTATAAGCTACTTTTTTTATTTTATTAAAAATTTTAGTTTGCTTTTATTTTTTCGGTAATATACTATATTTTTAACTATTTATTTTTTTTATTTATTTTTTAATTCCGGAAGTTTTGTTTGTTTTACGCTTATTTAATATTTAGTTTATAGTTTTAATAACAATATAAAAAATATATTATAAACTTTAAAATATTACTTTAGTAGTTTTATTTAATAAGCTTATAAGCTAATTTTTTTTATAATTTTAACTTTTATATATATTAAAGCTAACTTTTTTTATATTTAAATTAAAAATAGCTTGTTAATAGTTTAGCTACGTTTTTTACTGCATATTTTTTAAAAGTACGTTTTTTGTTATAGTTTTTTTTTATAGTTTTTATAGCTTTTTTTTAATGTTTATTAAACGTTTGCTTAACTGCTATAATTTTTTTAAGTTTTTTTTTAACTTTTTATACTTTAAATTATATTTTTTTTAGTATAAAGTTTATAATTTTTAAATAATAGCTATATAAAGCTTTAAAAAGTAAGCATTTAATAGTAGTATATATGCTATTATTATACGCAAATTTTACTTTTAATAAAACTTTAGCTTATATGTTTAGTTTTTATATAACGTACGTTTGCAAATATTTTTTTAATGTTTAATAAACTTTTTTAGTTTAGCTATTAGTTTATAAATGTTATATAGTTAACAACTGCTGTTTTATTTTTTTTTTATTGCAAAATTTTTTTTAAAATTTGCTAATAATTAATTTATTTTTATTATTAACAATTTTTTTAAAAAACTTAAATTAATATTTTACTTATTTATATAATATTTAAGCTAGTTTTATTATATTAAATATTTTTATAATAAATATAAACAATAAAATTTTTATAAATTAGTTAACAATTATTAAAATTACGTTATATTTAATTTTATTTATTTTGTTATAAATAAATAATTTTGTTATAAAATTTAAGCTAATTTTTTAAAATAGTTAGTTTAATAAAAGCAATATTTATAGTTTTTTATATAGTTTATACTTTAGTTTTTATATATTATTATACGTTTAATATTTTATAATATAATTATAAACGTTTTATTTAAGTTTTTTTTAATAAAACTTTTTTTTAAACAATTTAGCTATTTTTTTTTTTTTTATATGTTTAGCTTTAAAGTTATTATAGTACTAGTATATAAGTTATTTTAATAAAGCGTTTTAGCTTAAAATAACTAGCTAATTTTTAAACAGTAAAATCTTTTTATAATTAACGTAATAACTTTTTTATATACTAGTTTGTTAGCAAACAATTTTTAAAAGTGCTATAAAGTTTAAGTTTTTAGCTTATAGTTTTTTAACTATTTTATAAAATTTTTAAAAAGCTTTTAATTAAAATACTGTTTTATTTTTAGCTAACTTTTTAGCTATAAAACGTAAAATATATTAGTTATAAACAATAGTTTTAATGTTTTTTTTTAATAATATGTTTGCAGTTTAATTAATATATATTTAGCTTAACTTAGTTATTATTAATATATATGCTATTATTGTTATATATATTTTATAAATAAAACATTTATAGTTATACTTTTTATTTTAGTTGTTTTAAAAGTTATTTATAGCTATATAACAAAAGTTTAGTTTTTTATAAACTTTTAAGTTTGCTATTTAAGCTATAATTATTAAAAAATTTTTTAAATATTATTTGTTTAATGCTTTTTTACTAGCTTTAACTATTTAGTTAGCAGCTTATTTTTTTTTTTTTAATTATAAAACTATAGCTACTATTTGTTAAATTTATACTAGTAGCTCGTTTACTAATTATAGTTTTTTTTATAATATAAAAATTATATTTTTATATTAAATTTTGCTTACTATATAATTAAAACGTTTAAACAATTTATTTATAAAATTAGTAGCTTTTAAACAATGTTATACTTTAAAGTTAAATTAAGCTAACTTATAAATTTATTATATTAGTTTTTTGCAAAAGTTTTGCGCTAAAAAATTAACTATATTTTAAAAAGCTATATAGTTTGTTTATATAATAAAAGTATAAGTTGTTTTTTTTAAATATTATTTTTAATGTTTATAGCTTTTTATTATAGCTTATAACTTTTGTTATTTTATAGCTTACTTATTTTTAATGTTTATAAATTTATATAACTAATATATAACTAGTTATTATATTAATCCGTATAACTAAAACAAAATATTAAATATTGCTTTTATAAAAGTATTAATTTTTACGTATATTTTACGTTTATTGTTTTAATGTTTAAAAATAGTTGCTAATATAAATGTTTTTTTAATTTTTTTAAAAGCTAAGTTAGCTTTTTTAGTTTATTTAAATAACAACTAATTTGCAGCTATTTTATTTTTTAATAAAGCTATTATTAATATAACAATATATAAATATTTTGCAATAAATTTTTAATAAAAGTTTGTAAAACTTAAAAACATTTATATATTATATATTAATTATAGCACTTTTTATTTATAAATTGCGTTTATTTAGCAACTATTTATTTTAATACTTTTAGTATTAATAATAAAACTTAAAAACTTAAACTTAGTTTTAAAAAACTTATATTTTAAAAGTTTAACAAACAAATAATACTATTTTAGTTGTTTATAAACTATTTAAAAATGTTTTTTATATTGTTTTATAATATTTAAAAAAATTATTATATTATTTAAATAAATTATATAAATATAGTTTATTAGTTTTATTAATGCTTTATATTTATATAATTAAAATATTGCTAGCGCGTTTATTAGCCTAAATAATATAACTATATATTTAAAGTAACTATAATATGTTTAAAAAACAGTTTTTTATTTATTACTTAGTTTAATTTAAATATAGTAATATATATTTTTAAAGTTTAGCTTAAAAAACATTTTTATAGCTTTTAGTTAATTTATAATTTCCGAAATTAATAGTAATAAATATTAGTTTTTTGTTATAACTTTGTTTAATTTTTTATAGTTTATATATAAATATATTATTTTTTTTTTTTTAAATACGAACAATATAAATGCTTTTATATTTGCTTTTAAATAGCATATTTTTCTGCTTTTTTAGTTTTTTGCTAAATATTTTTCGAATATTTTGTGCTAAATTTTTATAGTAAAATAAATTAAACTAAAAAGTATTTTAGCTTTTTTTACTAAATTAATAGTATGTTTTACTTTTTATAATATAAATAATTTTTTTGCTACTTGTTTAAAATATATATAAACAAAATTATAAAAATATTATAAAAAATTTATTTATATAACATTTTTTATAACTAAATCGTTATTAATTTTTTTAAAAAATAGCTTTTTTTTTAATTTAACTTATATTAAGTTTGCTATAAAAGCGTATTTACTACTAACTATTATGCTAGTAAACTTTTTTAAGTTAACTTTTTTAAACTTACTAAAATATTATTAATTTAATATAGTATTTAAAGTTATTTTTAATTGTTTTATTTTTAGTTTTAAAAATAAAAACTTAAACGTTAACTAGTTATATTTAATTATAAAAAACATTTATATAAAAGTTTTAATAATATTTTTTATATTTATTATTTTTAAAATAGCTTTATAAACGTTTTAATATTTTAATGCTTTTTTATTAGCTTTAAGCAAAAATAAAATTAATACGTTAATTAATTAAAGCTTTTTTTGCGCTAGATTTTTATATACTATATTAACTTATATTTTAATGTTTATATTTATTATTATATTTTTTAGCTTTTTATTATTATTTAGTTATAATATTCTATAAACTTTAAAAAGCTTGCTTATATTAAACGCTTTAAATCTTTTAGCTAAAATAAATTAAACGTATATTTTTACTTTAGTTTATTTTTTAACTTTTTTTTAACGTTTAATTATATTGCTTATATATTTTATATACGTTTTAACTTTTTAAATATAAACAATTATATTTTATATATTTAATAACTTTTGTTTAACTATTATTTTTATTTTTTATTAAAACAGTTTTTTATTAAATATTTTAGCTTTTAATAATAGTAGCAAATTATTAGCTTATTATTTTATAATTTTTATAACTTGCTATAATTAGCATTTATTTAACAATTATATTACTTATGCAGCTTTTTTTTTAGCTTATTTGTTTAAATATTATTTACTATAGCGTAAAATTTTATAAAACTATTAATATAAAGTGTTTTTTAATTTAGTTTTGCAAGCTTGTTTTATTACTATATGCTTTATTGCTTTTTTGCTTTATAAAATATAATAATTACGTTTTTAAATAAAACTTTTTGCTAAATAAAAACTTTTTTAACTTTGTTTTAAAGTTTATACTAGTAATTAAAAGCTAGCTTTAAATTATTTTTAAATTAGCATTTTTTTTTTAGTTTTTGCATTAAAACTTGCTATTTAAAAAAAAAGTTCTTTAAAAATTCGTTTTTTTTTTAGTGCAGTTTTATTAACTACTTTTAAAAAATATGTTTAAACAGTTTAAAATTTATATTTTTTTGTTTAATAAACTTTTAAAAGTTTATTAAAGTTATGTTTAACTTTAAATTTATATATTTAAACGTTTTATAATAAAATTGCTAATTAGTTTAAATATTTTATACTGTTTAATTTAACGCTTATATAATTTAAATAACTTTATTGCGCTTAAGCTTTTATTAGTTGCTTTTTTTAATAACAACAATTTAGTTTTTTATTTTAGCTGCAGTAGCTTTTTAGTTAAGCTTTTTATAATTATAAGTAAACGTTTTTATATTATTTTAAATTGTTATATAATTAGTTCTCGAACTAAATAGTTTTATTAGTTGTTTATTTAATAGTATATTTTAAGCTATTAACTATAATATTTACATTAGCATTTTTTTAAGCAATAATTAATTGTTATGTTAAAACATTAGTGTTAACTATATGTAAAACCTTTTATACAACTGCTTAAATAACTTGTTAGCTTAATTAAGTAAATAGTACGCGTAAGCAAAATTTTTTGCTTAAGCAAAAAATTTTGCGTATAAAAGCTTTACTTTTTTTTTTAGTAAAAAAAAGGATTAATATATAAGTTATTTGTTTTATACGTTTTATTTACGTATAATATTGTATTTTTAGTTATTTAACACTAATTAATGTTTTTAGCTAAAAAACATAAATTAGCAAAAATAAAAACGGAATTTTAATATTAAACGTATAAGCTACATGTTTTATATTGTATACTTTAGCTTTATAAAACATTTAATAAGCTAAAAAAATTAGTTTTATAATTGTATTTTAGCTTAGCTTTTATATAAAAGTTTAACTAATAGCGCACAATTGTGCTACTTTTAATATTATTGTATAAACTGCGCAAAAGTTCGTTAAACAATAAAAACTTTAAATATTATTGTATAAACTATACAAAAGTTTGTTAAACAATTAAACTCTTTTTTATTTATAACTATATTTAACGTTAGTTATTTATACAAAAGTTATTAAAAGCAAATTTATTAAAATGTTAAAACTTTTAAGCAATAGCTTTTAATTTTTTTTATTAATACTTTATATAAGTTTATAGTAAAAAAAATTGCTAATTATACTAGTATTTTTTTACTTATTATATAAAAAATAATAAAACTTTATATATATAATAATATTTTATATAACTTTAAAATAGCAACCTAAAAAAAAAAAATATATATAAGCTGCATATTTATATATTAAGTATAGCTAAAGCTTGTACGAACTAAAAAATTTATAAAAAACATTAACAAAAAACTTCGAATTAGCTAAAATATAAATGTTGCAAATAATTAACAACAAAATTATTATAAAAATTTATAATATTTTTTATATAAAAAATGTTTTAAATATAAAACTTAAACTACGCTTTAAAAAAAACTGTATTATATAGCTTGCAAAAAGCAATTATGTTTTAGCGTACAAACTTTAATTTTTTATACAAAAATTTTATATACTATTTACTTTTTTAAAAAAAAAAAAACTTATATAATAACTTTTTTTTTTTACTTTAAACTAATAACTGCTTAGTTAAACTTATAACAATTTATTTATATAATAAAACAGTTTTGTTATATTAACTTTTAAAACTAAATTATAATTTTAAAAGGACTTTTATATGCAAAGTTGAAAAAGTTTTTGTATGCAAAATTAAAAAAACTTTTGTACGTAAAATTAAAAAAAACATTTAACTTAAAGCAATATATTGTTAAACAATTTTAAAAAGCTATAAGTATATTTTTAAAAAACAATTTTATTTATTAAACGTTATTTATTGTTTATATTAAACTATAATTTAGTATAACTTAAAAATATGTTATACTTTTAATATATAATAAAATATTTAGTTTTATAATATTTTTTATAAACTTTTAAACAACTAATATTTTATATAATATTAAATATAAAAATGTTTATATTTTAGATTTAAATTTTATTTTTGTACAATATTTAAAACGGAATTATTTTATTAGCTAAATATTAAATATTTTTATAAACTTAGCAAAAAAAAAAAAAACTATTTTAAAAAGCTGTACAATTTACTTTATAACAAAGTATAACAGTTTATTAATTTTTGTTAAAAGCTAAAAATTATAAAAAACTTGTTTTATGCTATATTTTTAACTATTTTAACTAATTATATAAAAAACTATTATATATATTATATTAAACTTAATTATATATAAAAAAAAACGTACAATTTTATAA